>JBBPBX010000551.1:115714-126321 GCA_038048925.1 Garcialebias charrua
GGTGCTGTGGGGTAAAACAACCAGAACAATCTGAAAACTATTTGATACATTCAACATTAAATGTTAAAAATAGATTAAAGCCACTTTTCATTCAGTCTTTTTGATTATAAAACTATTTTTTTAAACTAGCTTTACCAGAGTAATAAAGATTAATATGTTATTTACAGTACTATGATGTTATAATTCTCTTCTCAGTCTATGACATTTGATGCTCTGGTATAAAACATACTAAATGGTGCAATTTCTCAGCTGACACTTTTAGGGAATTTCCACTCTTTTCTAATACTGTACAGTAGTGCTTTTCTAATAGCACTTTGAGATTTTTATTAATGAAAAGTGCATTATAAATTGAATTCATTATTATTATTATCATTGAGACTATGAGAGAAAGAGGAAATCCTTTCTTTTTGTATCCTTTCAACAGGGATTGCATCAGACAGGTCCAAGATGGAGGTGTGTGGTTTACTGGAGGACTGCCTGAGGGCAGCAGCATCTCAGCAGCCCCCTCAGTTCTCTGAAGAACTGAGGCAGAACTACTGCAGCTGCAGAGGTCAGACACTAGATGGCGCTGTTGGCTGTGTTTGGGTTTAGGGCTCAAAGAGAAATGAATTCAAGTGATTTGAATGTGAACCTACTTTCATTTTGTTTACATGAAACAGTGTGAGTGCAGAGTCACACTGTTTTCCTGTTTATAGTTTCTTCCGTCTGTTTGTTTGTTATCAAACTAGTTCTTCAAACTCTGTGTTATTTTACCTTTCATACATCAAAACCCTCAGCTCGATGTGATATACTGTATTAAATAGTTTATGTTTTAGACATCTATTGACATCTATTAAATAATAATCCTCTTCAGCTGGGGGCAGCTGTGGTTGAGAGGCTAGAGTAGTCATCCTACAATGGGAGAGAGTTGGGGGTTCAATTCCACCAGCAGTCACATGCTGAAGTTTCCCTGGGCAAGACACTGAAACCCTCATTGTATGTTCCATTGGTGTATGAATGTGATAACGCTCTGATTATTCTTTGTACAGATCTAGTAGAGTGTTGTATGAATGGGTAAATGAGGACACAGATTGTGTTGTAAAGAGCGTTCAGTGTCTTGATAAGATACAAAGGCTCTGTATAAGTACAGTCCATTCAGCGGCACCGCCTTCATGTTAGTCAGAAACCGTGTTTCCATCTATTTTCAATTTGAATTTTGAACGAATTTTTGAAATTTCGCAAAAATGTAAATAAAAATTAATGCGAATCAGAAGTGTTTCCATCAACTGTCTTGAAGCGCATCCACCAGGCCACGCAAAGCGGCATTACGTCAGACGTCAGCGTCATTACGTCAGACGTCAGCGTTACGCATGTCTACAGTAAACAGGAAGTAGCGGTTGAAAACAGGACCCGACCACACATCTCGTCAAAATGGAGAGAATATTTCAGGTATGTGTTGCTATCGGGCAAGTTGTATTTATTCTGTCATGCCAACTAGTTTTAGCGATGTTACATGTTGTCCGGAGACGAAGTCACGTGACGTGAATGTTCGCTACGGCAGAACTGAGTCGGCAAATCTGTTTCCATCTCTCGTTTTGCGCATCGGCTCTGATTCGAAAAACCCAAAAACCACCTCAAGCGAGCGTATCAACATTTTTGCGAATTAGAGGAAGTTAATTCGAATCGTGCCGTTTCCATTCAGCTTTTCTGATGCGATACTTCAAAATGCACATCTAGAAACCTTGATGGAAACACGGCTACTGTGTGCCTGCAGTAGTGAGCCTCCACTTGGAAGCTTGAAGCTCCCAGCTCTGACAGAAATAAACCACGGTTCAGAGCTCATTTAGCCATGCTGTGGGCCTTTTAGAGGAACACAGAGAGGAAGTGCAACATTAATAAATCAACAGTTTATCATATCGCTAAAGATACAATATTTAGTAGGGGTGGGCGATACTGAGAATTTTGGAATCGATCCGATACCAAGTAAATACTGTGCTAGAATCGCATACTTCAATACCGATTCCGATACTTGGGGGCGCTGTTGAGCCGCACAAAATTGAACAGTGTGAGTAACAAAATATTTGCCCATCACCTCTTTTACAACACACAGTTGTTTAAATAAAAGTCACCAGTGCAAAATAACAAAAAAGCAGCAATGTTACAAAAACATAACACTGTCAAAATCACAAAAACAGTGATAAGAAAACAACTTCTATTGCACAAAAACAAAAAAAGCGCGACAACAAAGCATCGATTCCACAGCGCTAGTATCGATTCGATACCAAGTACCACCTTGGTATCGATAGTATCGATACTAGAATCGATACGCCCACCCCTAATATTTAGTGGCTAACAAGACGGCCTTATGTCGCAAAAAATATTTTTCTCAATATTTTAAAAATATTGAGATATCATCCAGCCCTACGTCCTTCTGTATATTTTTTGGTGCTTGAGAAATAACTTTGGATCTCGTTTAGAAAGTGGTTGGGGGAAGTTCTTTGTTTGGCAGGGTGGGGGGTGTTTTCTCTGTCTGTCTTTGCAGCTAGCTGCCTCCAGCCTTGCACAACAGAAATCTGGCATATTTGCATGACTGGGTCCCTTGAGTGATGTCACACCCTATACTGTACTGTATATGGAAGTGAAGGGACTTTAACCAAAAAAGACAAACTGCAGAAGACGTGTGTGAAAAGCTGACGTGACTCAGCAGCTTGAAGAACCGCCGTGAACAGTGAGAACTAGCAACACTTGTCTGTTTGACTATTTTACAATAAGCTTACTGAGCTGAATAGGGATTTAGGCCCACTCTTTTTTATAGTTTACATGCATGAACATCCATCTCTCCAAAGGTACTCCACAGCATTTCAGACAGGTCTGAGCAGGTCTTATGTTTATGTTTATGTTTATTAAATTTGTTCATTTTTTTACAAAAGAAACAATACAAGGCAATCTCATAATGATAGTGTACAAAATGTAAAAAAATGAAAGGTGGCAGAAAGAAGAATAAATCTTATTATATCTGCCCCTTATCTCCAACAATCAGATTAAACAACAGTAGTCAAACCATGTAAACAATAATAATCTTCTATATTACCATGTAAACAAATACTTGCATATAGGTCTGGGACTTTATCTGGATCGTTGCAACACATTGATTGTTTTATATCTGTAATCCGGTTGAAGATTTGCTGTTTGTTTGGCATTATCGTCTTGTTTAATGACCCACTTTGGTTCAAAGTTTATCTGTCATACAAACTGAAAGTGAACGGTAAAAATGCTATTTATTGTGGTCATTGTTTGTTGCCATAACATGATGACATTTGTCCTCTATATTTGACTGGGATACACCCAAGTGAAGCAGCAGGCAGCCATCTGGGGGATCAGTTAGGGATTAGGTGTCTTGCTCAAGGACCAGTGTCAAGTTAGCTGAACCTACCACTCCACCACAGCTGCCTGATTTACATTTGACTTTGTAATAAACACCTACAATAAACCGGACTTAAAATAATTTACGGAGGTCGTGACTGAGTGGTTACAACAATCGTCCTCCAATGAGAGAGTTGTGGGTTCGATTAAACATCTGATTGCCTCTGATGTGTGTCCCATCAGTGTATGAATGTAATCTAAAGTTCTAATTAGTTTCTAATGAATGATTTGTTCAGATTATCTTTGTAGAGGTGTAGTAGAGTGCTGGTAAGTGAGAGCACAGATTGTGTTGTAAAGCGCTTTGAGTATCCTTGTTGGATAGAAAGGTGCTGTATTTAGCACAGACAATACAGATATATATCAATATAAATTTATATTTATATTTACAAAATATGCGCCGTGTAAACAGCCCCTTAAAGACAGTCCATTTACTGTTTACCATAAAATTTAGTACAGGGAACTAGGCCTGTCACGCTAAACAATAAATCAATTAATCGCATGATAAACATTATTGGCAGCACGGTGGCGCAACTGGTAGAACTGCTGCCTCTCAGCGAGAAGGTTGCCGGTTCAAATCCCGGTCCGGGGGCCTTTCTGGGTGGAGTTTGCATGTTCTCTCTGTGCATGCGTGGGTTTCCTCCAGGTACTCCGGTTTCCTCCCACAGACCAAAAACATGCATGTTAGGCTGATTGGTGACTCTAAATTGTCCCTAGGTGTGAGTGAGAGAGTGAATGGTTGTTTGTCTCTGTGTGTCCCTGTGATGGACTTGCGACCCGTCCAGGGTGTACCCCGCCCCTCGCACTGTGATTGCTGGACATGGGCACCGGCGACCCCCGTGACCCAAAATGGAAGAAGCGGGTAAAAGGTAATGGATGGATGGATGGATGGATGGATGGATGGATGGATGGATGGATGGATGGATGGATAAAAATTATCGAACTCGTTTTCATTTATCAGCTCTACCGTTTCTTCGTATCTCTCTTTCTGAAGACACTGGATGACAAAACGCTCAATTCCGTTGCTCTTCACTGACCCCTCCATTTCCCTTTTTTCTTTAAAATCTGTTTTAACAATCCAATATTGTGTTGTTGGATCATTAAACGCAGCTAAGCTAAGAAGCTAAAGCCCCCAGTATAGCTGTGCGTTGTGCCCAGCGCCGCTGCACGCCGTGAGAGCGCCGCGGCACAAGCCTTTGAACGCGGGCGTGAACGCGCCAAGCTCAAATTTTACGACTGCCTACGCGCGCGCGTTGATAAACTGCCTCGCACCGGACTGTTTTGAGACACAAATGTATTAAATTCCTCTTCTTCATCGCTGATCTGGCCTTTTCTTTCTTTTTTTTTGCCAAAAGTCAAGTGATCACTTGAAGCTGTCACCATTCGCTTCCTCCTCCTCCGAGGAGGAATGAATGAATTTATCACGAGCGAACTAAAGTCATGTCCAACGAGGCTGCACCAGGTTCTAAATATTTTCTGGTGTGCAGGTCTGCTGTGTGGGCTGCAGGAGCAGCGCTCCCTGTTTTTATTTTATTTTTCAAAACTTTTTATGAACATATAAACACAGAAAACCGCTGCGCAGCCCTCTGTCTTTTTTCTCCCACCCGACATGTCAATCATTTCAGTAGGCGTGTCAGCAAATGACCAATCAGCGACCTCAATTTGTCCCGTAGGTAAACGCTCCGCCCTGCTGCTGCTGGAGCCTGCACTCCAGAGAGCTGCGCTTGCACAGAGCTATAATATGAACTGCCTGCGCACAGCACACGCGAGTCCAGCGGCGTGCGGCGCAGCGCAGAGCTATACTGGGGGGCTTAAGCTACGAGCTAAGCTAACAGGCCGACCTCGGGGGGAAAAACTGTACAGTATTGTCAAAGCTCCAAAATGCATGGTTGAAATCCGTGCCTTCATGTAAAAAAGTTTTTTCATGTTAAAAGAAGCTGAGAACTTGTTTACTGATTTTTTATTAAAAACTTTGTTGAAAAATGCTATGCTAAAGAGCTCAATCCACACCAAGCGTCCGCCATTATTGAGAACTGAAAAGAGCCAGCCCATGTCACGTCAAGGGGCCTCCGTCCCATTTTCCTTAGAGACATGCTGCTCGCCCCATCACTATCCATCCTTCAGTTCAAACAGTCTTATACTGCCATCTGGTGGTCAACAAAGGTACTACACACAAAACAAGTTAAACATTTCTCAGTTGGGTCATCTCAACAGTTTATTTTTTATAGAAACGTTTCACCCTCTATCTGGAGGGCTTCATCAGTCAGAGGAGTTCCAGTAAACTGTTTCTCCACCAAACACCTTAAGTGGACCAACCAGTTTGCTGGAGCGAAGATGGTTTCTGGGGGCCGTCCTGTCCCTTGTCGACTCCTCCCAGGCAGGCAGCCACAGCCAAAGTGGTTCAAGACAACAGTTTGCTGTAACTCCTCTGACTGATGAAGCCCTCCAGATAGAGGGCGGAACGTTTCTATAAAAAAAGAAACTGCCCATATGACCCGACTGAGAATTATTGATTTGGTACCTGGATGATTGAGCATGAACTTTGTTAACAAACTTTTCTTCTTAAATTTGACAATAAATACTAATTATTGTCAAACTTCAAACAATATTATCATTTATCGCAATAATTTCTGAGACAATTAATCGCCCAGCAATTTTTTTTATTGTGACAGACCTACAGAGAACTATTTAATCACATTTAAACAGTTACAGTCCTTTAACCTTCTAGATGAGGCCTGTAGAGTCTTTTTTAAGTTTCTCCAAGCTTAGCACGTCTGTCTTTAGGGTGAATTTCAGTTTTACTAATGTTGTTCCTTCTTGGCATTTAATTAACACGTTAGACCGCATGCATTATAGACCAGGTGTCTCTGCCTTCAACCATTTTTGGGAATTGTATTTAGAAAATCCCACTTATTTCCCCACAGACTCGCTGTGTGCAGAGCTGGCCTCTCTGCTGCAGGAAGCTGTGGAGATGAAGTGGCCCTTTGTGCCAGAGAAGTGGCAGTATAAGAAGTCAGTCAGTCAAAGTGACAAGACCAACCTCAGTGACCTCATCAGCAAGCACCTTCACCAAATCCTGGTAATGTGCTTACATCACCCTGACATGAATGTTTGATGCGTGAGCTACGTTTTTTACATTAGTCCTCGTAACTGTACTGACAGATTCTTCTGGAGGCGTCCATCATAGCTCAGGAAGCACAGTCTGCACTGGCAGTGGTTTTCTTAGTGGATCGCTTCATCTACTGGACCGACGAATCCAGCCGGCTGCTAAAGATCACCAAGCTGCTCCACCGACGGCACCCAGACACCCCCATAGCCCCTCAGTTGGTCATCCGGCAAGCCCGGGTCTATCTAAACTCAGGTGGGGTTGATTGTGAGGCCTAACTGATAATCACATTCTCTGAGGTCACCATTCACACTGCATGAACCATTTTACTGTAAACTCATATCTTTATTTTTCATCTATTCATCATCTTTGTCACAGGAAAACTTCAGAAGGCAGAATACATCCTAAGCAGTTTGATTAATAATAGCGGAACAACAGGTAGATTCTTTGTTTCTCATTTAAAGACGCTTTAACTGGCATTTAAACTTATTTTTAGATCTTTTCAAGTGGGGTTCTGTGGCCAGGTAATAAAAAAAAACAGTATTCTACCTCTTGATTGGCCTCGGTTTGGAGGTATGTTGGTAGAGAAATGAAATGAAATTATTCCCGTAGCTTTTTCCTGGGAGAGCTACAGCTAGCTTCTGTTGCTGGTATTTGTGTCTATTAATAACCACAAAATTATATGTAAAAAAAACGGTGTCATGCCAATGACTACAGAGTAAAATTTTTTATCAGTGATTGCATTAACCACATACCGGTAATAAAAATAAAAAAACTGAGACATTTAGTTTTAAACCAGGACATCACCAGGCTGTGACCTTCAACATGTCGGAGATACAAAAAATACATGAAAATGTGCAAAGTTTCACTTAGAAACACATTGAACTGATTTGTTTGTGTATGACTCACAAATGTTGCACTAACTCCCAGGAAAATTTGAGTCAAAATTCATCTAGGGGTACGTAAAACTTGCGCACCACTGCTGCATGACTTTCCTGCAACGTTCACAAAACATTCTTAGAACAAAATTGAGGTTTTGTACTTGTTACTTGTGACTACTACTTGACAAGTCCAGGAATTTTGTGCCACAGGGGCGTAATAGTGTTGCGGGACAACTGAGAAACTTGGACAACAAAAAAAATCAGTCCAGCAATCATGTTTGTCATCAGACGTCAATTTTACGCACCTCAGAGCCGGGAGGACGAAGCAATTGATAAAGAAGCCTAAATTGACTGGAGAACATAGGCCCCTGTGACATCCGGTTTTGGTTATTGTTTCCATTTACCGGTAGCCACAATTTAGTTTTATAGGTTGGCAATTTGTCACAAACTTGTCCTTCTTTCCTCAAATCTTTTGACTCACAGCCAAACAGGGACAGTATTTGTGAAAGTGCAAAAAATATATAATCATTTCAGCCATGTGGCCACACAGAAACAGCATTTTAGGATCCCAAAAGCATATTTTTTGAAAACAGGTTCTATAGTGAAAGCTCTTGCCAGGCTACGCTCGCATTTTCTTTTGGACAGACAAAACTATACAGAATTCTTCAAAATGATGATGTCATAGCCCCACCTCTAATCTAACCTACAACCCAAGGTAGAGTTTGCATTCGGGCACAAACAATCTGATCTGATCCGGCCCCAGCCATCAGTCATAATTTCTGAGCCCCACCCACGTCTGCTTTGGGATACACCTGTTGGGGTCATCGGCCGCATGTGTCCGCTGAGTGCAGCGGCATAATGAATGTCCATTTTGGGCGATGGATCGCTTCCTGAAAGCAGAGAAGAAACCCAAACAGGACTCCAGTCAGCCATCAGGTGAACAGGAGGAACCCAGATCCAGACCAGTGGTCATTCCGTATGTTGCAGGTGTTTCAGAGACATTGAGACGTTTCTTTTCTAAACACAACGCCCCAGTGGCTTTTAAACCCCAAAATACATTACGGCAAAGACTGGTTCATCCCAAAGATCCAGTCCCCCGGCACAAACAGAGTAATATTGTGTATGCTGTTCAGTGTCAGGAGGGCTGTGATCAGTCTTACATTGGGGAAACTAAACAGCCACTGGCCAAAAGGATGGCCCAGCACAGAAGATCAACATCATCAGGTCAGGACTCTGTGGTCTACACTCATCTCCAGGTCAGAGGTCACTCTTTCAGGGATGAAGATGTTCACATCCTTGATAGAGAGGAACAATGGTTTGAGAGAGGAGTAAAGGAGGCCATCTTTGTGAAAAGAAACCGTCCATCATTAAACAGAGGTGGAGGCCTCCGGGTTCAACTGTCCCCCTCTTACAATGCTGTTATTGCTAGTATCACTCAGCCCTCTGTGAATAGCAAACAACCATCAGAGTGCTAATGATACATCGTTAGGCTGATGGTCCTCCTTGATCAAGTGAGCAGCTGGTTTCAGGCTGTCATCAGCCAACTGGTTGATCCACTGTGAGAGGGTGCTATTTATAAGACTGAGCTGAATACGGCATCTCAGACTGAGGAAGCCTTTCAGAGGAAAGACGAAGCATTTCTACTTTTTAGTTGTTGTTGTTTTGTTTGTTTTGTTTTTTGAACGTCCAGATGACCAGACCTAACTTTTTTAGATTTTTCTACCTGGATTATTATTGAGCATGAATCAGGATAATTGTCACATATTGTTTAATGTTATAACGTGAAATTTAACAGTCAATAGGATTTTTAGGGACTGCAGATGGAAATTAGTTAGAAAGCTATAATCTGGTACAGTGTATTTTTACTACATCTTCACTGTACATTGTCCCTGACAGATAAACAAACAAAAGTAAAAAAAAAAAAAATAATTACCGTATGTGGGGTGAAATTGCAGCTTTACATTCAGCCCTCCTCCTTTATCTGTGTTTGGGACTGGCAAAGTAACCTTAAAGGTGACACTTTGGAAGAAAATTTGCTAGGGGGTTCTAAAAACTTACTAAATATAACAATAAAGTTGCCAAGTTGGCAACACTGGCTTCAAGCACATGTGTTTCCAAGAATGTTTTCAGAAATGACAAATAAAAAATTGTTAAGTATGGATGAGGCCTCATTGAGGAGGGTTTGAAAAGGGTTCCAGCAACAATTCTGACTAACTTAGAGGAAATGTGTGCAGATTCTTAAAAATTGTAACAAAAAAAAAAAAAGTGCAATGTGAGAGCAAGGACCTGCAACTCTTGCAAAGAAATTTAAGAACCATCGCAAATGTTTTAAAACATTTTAGAAACTCCCGCGCAATTTCCATTAGCAATTTATCACCATTAGGGGCTTTAGCCCCACATAGAAAAGCTGTTAGCTTGTTAACTCAGTCAGTCACAAGTAATCTGGTTCTCAAAACTGAGGTTGATCAAAGAGCTGTCTACAAGGCCTGTCGCAATAAACAGTAACTCAACTAATTATGTGATAAATGAAAATGATCAACCTCATTTTCATTTATTGGCTTTATCGTTTCTTTCTTTCTCTCTGAAGACACTGGATGACAAAAAGCTCAACTCCAGTGCTCTTCACTGACCCCTCCCTTTCTCTTTAGAATCCATTTTAAAATAGTTTATTTGGATTGTTAAATGCAGATAAGCTGAGAAGCTAAGGTACGAGCTAAGCTAATAGGCTGACCTCGGGAAAAAACCTCCGTCTTGTCAAAGCTCCAAAATTCATAGTTGAAACCCATGCCTTCATGTAAAAAGTTTTCTCTGCAAAAAGAAGCTGAGAACTTGTTTACTGGTTTTTTTTTTAATTAAAAGCTTTGTGTGACAAATGCTATGCTAAAGAGTTCAAACCACACCGAGCATCCGCCATTTTGAGAACCCAAGAGTGACAGCCCCTGTCACGTCAAGGGGCCTCACTCCCATTTTTCTCTCTCCCTCACTATCCATCCTTCGGTTCAAACAGTCTTATACTGCCATCCAGTGGTCGAAAAAAGGTACAACATGCAAAACAAATTAACAAACGTTTCTTCTTAAATTTGGCAATAATTATTAATTATTGTCAAATTTCAAACAATATTATTGTTTATTGCAATCATTTCTGAGACAAAATTAATCACCCAGCAAGATTTGTTATCATGACAGGTCTACTGTCTACAACCAGTACAATATTCATAACT
>JBBPBX010000552.1:7190-18388 GCA_038048925.1 Garcialebias charrua
ATATATATATATATATATATATATGTATATATATATATATATACAGTATATATATACAGTATATTAGTAGTTTTTTTTATGTTTCCAGAGCAGAGATCAGTGAGGTCAGCTCGTCTAATGTCAGATCACCTTCAGAGTCTGAACAGTTGTAACTATTTTTCCCTCGTGGCTAACAAAAGAGGAGAAATGAGAGTACATTTCCTATAAAGAGATAATTATCCCTCTCCTGGTTCCCACGAGCTTCTCACTCAGTCACTCCTGTTGCCTAGTAACCAACCAGAGTTCAAAAGAACAAGGCTGCACGACCCGCCCGCTTCTTCAAACACTCAGTACAGTGTTTGCCCAGTACATCATCATCATACTGCTTTCCAGGCATGAGCAGAGGCAGATGTGAGGTGATGTAGGTTTTCTTTGTGGGTGCATTAACCCGAGGCCCCCAGCTGAGCTGCAGGGTGATGCAACAGACGACATGTTGGCTCTGCAGGCTGACAGAGGACCCTGCTGTCTGACACTTGGATCCTGCGTTCTTTATAAAAAGTCATGTGTTTCTGAGCTCATTGTGTAATGTTTAAAAACTAACTATTGTACTTGGTATATAAAAGTGGTGCAAGAGTTTGGTTTGCATTGCCGGAAGTAAGTCGGACCCCTTCAGGATGAGAGTTGGACTCTGCACATTGTCACTTTTCATAACTTTTATGGACAGAATTTCTCCGTGCGGCCACGGGGTTGGAGGGTTTCCATCTCTGCTCTTTGCAGATGATGTGGTCCTGTTGGTGTCATTGTGCTGTGATCTTCAGCTCTCACTGGAGCGGTTCGCAGCCGAGTGTGAAGCAGCTGGGTTGAGAATCAGCACCTCCACATCTGAGGCCATGGTCCTCAACCGGAAAAGGGTGGATTGCTCTCTTCTGGTCGAGGGTGAGGTTCTGCCTCAAGTGGAGGAGTTCAAGTTTCTCAAGTTTTGTTATCAAGTGAGGGAAGAATGGAATGTGAGATTGGCAGATGGATTGGTGCAGCATCTGAGGTATTGTGGACTCTGTACCGGCCCGTTGTGGTGAAGAGGGAGCTGAGCTGTAAGGTAAAGCTCTCTGTTTACCGATCAGTCACTCTTGGTTGGCCTGGGAAGGCTTGGGCTCCTCCAGAGCTGGAAGAGGTGACTGTGGAAAGAGATGTCTGGACCTCCCTGCTCAAGCTGCTGCCCTCGAGATCTAAATTTGGAACAAGAGGAAGATGGTGGATGGCTGGATGGATGGATGGATGGATGGATGGATGGATGGATGGATGGAATCAGTAGTACTTGTACTTGATCTGAAAACAACTAGTGTCGGGACACTTACAGCTAATATCAATAAGCAGTGGCTAATGTTAGATGGTTCACTATATCAATGTTTTGAAACAATGTATCGTGTAATGTCTGTTTTAATGTTCTTGTTAATTGTAGCAATGCATGATGTGAAACACTGAACATTCTAGCTCTACAATACTCAGCTTTATAAAGGAAAGGGTGAAAATAAAAAAGATGTCTCAGAAGTGTTTAGGAGCCATTCATAACACCGTAAAAATATAAAATAAAAATATTTCTCAGCACAACATCAACTTTAGCTTTTAAAACATAGGCGTAAGTACTGAGAATCTTCACCAGCATATAGGCGTAAGTAGCTTTGAGATCATTCATACCCTTTTTTTTTAATGGTTAAAAAAAATTATACATAAAAGTTGCAGAATCCTGATCAACGACAAATTCAGAGTCCATAAATATAAATAATAATCATTGCTTCATCTGAAGTTTTTTTTTTAACAACAGAAAGCTAAAATATGTTAAATGTTTTGAAATGTGTTTGTATAAATGTAAGATTACCCTGTAGCTAATTAAAATACAAATCCAGATATGTTGTCGGGGTTATGATATAAATAGTATTTTGAGTTAAAGTTCAAAACGTCACAACTTTATTGTTCACGTATGGTTTACGTGGGGAGTTCAAAGTTCACCCGTTCGCTTTTGAAAATGGCGGCCGAGCAGACACGGGAATGGAGCGATGAGCAGCTAAAAAGTGATGATTTGCCTAAAAAAGACATCATAAAGTTCATCCAGGACAATGCGGCACACTCGGTATGCTTATTCCTTTAGGTTCAGGTGGTTTTTATTCGGATTTACTTGTGTATATTGTGCCGTAAATGTTTTATTTGTGGCCTGCAGCATGCTGCAGGGTTAGCAAAAAGTAGCAACGTGTTAGCATCTGACACGAGATGCATCACTGCAGTGTTCCTCCGTTTTCTCTTTCAGTTTCTCGGTGAGCACAAGCTGCTGGGAAATATAAAAAATGTGGCCAAAACCGCAAAGAAAGACCAGCTGATCGTTGCTTACAATCAGCTGTTTGAGAGCAAAGTAAGTGATGCCAAGAGGCGTGTTTTTGTTTTGCAGCTTCAGCAGCCATTGTTGTTGAGCAGTGTGTGTGTGTACTTGTGTGTTGCAGAGGTTTAAAGGCACAGAACCAGAGGAGGTGACCGAGCAGATTAGAGCCGTGAAGATCGAGGACAAGCACGACGTCAAGGCAGAAGTTGTAGATGAGGTGCACGTCCATGTAAATAAATGTTAATTTCCTGATTTCAGCACAACAATCTATAAACAGTCTTTCACTGCTTGGCTCAGGGTCCTCCAAAGTACACCAAATCAGTCCTGAAGAAAGGAGACAAGACCAACTTCCCAAAGAAGGGCGAAAATGTGAGCTGCTGGTACACTGGGACTCTAGAAGATGGAACCGTTTTTGACACAAATATACCCACAAGTATGAGAATCTGCAGAAACACGTACACAAACAATGTCATCATGTGTCTAATGTTCTGATAACAACATCTGAGCCTGTTTGGAACAACCTTGAACAAACTCCTACATTTTTTATTAATAAAGCTCAAATCCTGAACTAATCTTTACAAACGTTCCAACGCAGCTGCAAGAAAGAAGAAGCAGTCTAAACCTCTGAGCTTCAAAGTTGGATTGGGCAGAGTCATTAGAGGAGTAAGTTTTTATTTGTTTAAATTGTGTCGTGTTTTTACGATTTGTACGTCACACTTGTGCACATCCTGTCATCATCGCAGTGGGACGAGGCCATCCTGACGATGAGCAAGGGGGAAACGGCTCGAGTAGAGATCGATCCTGAGTGGGCTTATGGGAGGAAGGGCCTCCCTGAGTCCAAGTATCCTTTTTTGTCTGTTTTGCTTCAAAATAATCAAAACTATGCAATCTTATAACATTTTTGATGTGTAAAATGTACCAAAAATATTGTAAATGTCATAAACCCATATTTCAAAATGAAACAAGGTAAATATTTCAATTTAATTTCACCTTTATTTAACCAGGCGTAAACAACAAATTCTTATTTAGTGTTGACCTTGCAAGCACCAACATGTACCGTATTTTCCGCTGTACACATCGCACCGCCCTATAAGTCGCATCCGTCCAAATATGTCTAATAAAGTGGGAAAAATCCATAAATATGTTGCTTCGCCGTATATGTCGCGTTTGTTATGCGTCACCGCTGACAACCCGGAAATGTGGACCAGTGTTGTGCCAAAAATCGATTGTCTGCTAAATGGCGGCCGCTGAGGCGTGCATGGGAGGACTTCAAAAAGAATTTAAACAAGATTAACACCTAAAGCAATTATTTGTTTGCTCGACTTTATAGTGAAGGTGTCTCAGCTGAACTTTTACTTAATACAGGTAGTCCCCGACTTACGAGCGAGTTCTGTACCTACGGGCCGTTCGTAAGTCGAAAATTCGTAAGTAGGATCACCAAAAAAAATTTTTTTTAATAAATAGATGTACTGTACAGTCACCAAGCACTTAGCCTATCCTAACACAGTTTTTAAAGATGAAGGAGTTAGTTGAATTGTCTCCCTTTCACATAAAGGGAGCTAGCTACCTTTATGTGAATGGAGCCTGCTAGGGAGGAGGGAGACAATTCAACTCACTCCTTAACTATGTTAGGACAGGCTAAGTGCTTGGTAACTGTACAATGCTGTACATTTATTTATTAATTTTAAAAAATATATACCGGTGTATATATATATTTTTTTTTTATGAGATGCACATTCGTAAGTCGGGGGCGTTGTAAGTCGAGGACTACCTACACTTTAATGGTCAAACTAGCTGTATTTTGCTGGAGCGGTGCAGCGAAATGAAGCTGATTTGACGGTTGCTCCAGGTGAGCTGTAGCAAGCTGATTGTGTCATTAATAGCCACTTTTACCTTTTCCATGATACAACAGCATGCTATATGACTCTGGTGCCATCTAGTGGCTGAAAATGGTAGTGTTCAATATTTTCAGTCAGAATGAATGAAAAAAGTCATATCTCAGCCAAAAATTGGTTTATAAATTTGAGAAAATTTTCATAAATATGCCGCTTTGGTGTATAAGGCGCAGGGCATGCTAATTTTGCACACACAAAAAGAGGGCGACTTATAGGGCGAAAAATACGATACTTGGTAGGGTCAATGGAATTTGAAATCTTTTTTTTTCTCATTATTTTTTCTAATTATGAAACATCTAGAACTGAGCCGTTTTTAAGGCAGTGCTGCCTGAAGATCACAGGCTTTGAAAAATTATCAAGCCTTGATCTGTGCCCCGAGATTTCTCAATTCTTGTAACGTTCTGTTCATGCTTTTTACACCATCCTCAACCTGCTGCTAGACTAATGCTAATTTCAGATGACGTTTAAAAAAAAGTATTCATTTCTAAACAATTTTTATTTTACCACTTAGCTTACTTACTTTTTGCCCATCCCAACTTTGCTGCTGCCAAAATTACCCAAACAATGTGTACATTTTCAATTTCATTGTAAATCAAATATTACGGTAGTTTTTATTTACATTTTACACTATGCTCAATTGCTGGAACTGAGATTGTGTTGGTCAGGTGATTTTGAGCTTTTCTTGAATAACAGGGCTTTAAAGGTCCACTGACATCATCTTACAAATTTGCATGAAATGATAGAAGATATATATATATTATCATTCAACTATGTTCTTTTTTGCAAACAAAATGATAAATTAATGAAAATTCCTTCCAAACTGAGTCTGAAATGAAAAACAGCTTTTCTCTCTGAAAAATCCGACTACAAGCGAATGCAACATTTGTGACGTAGGAGAAAGAACGTCTTTAGAACGCCCCATATAAATATTCATGCGAACAAGAAATAAAACAACAAAATTATCAATCTAAGTTAAGATTTGAGCTATTTGTCTTCAGTTTTGGAAGCAGGAAGTTAGATGAGCAGAAACAGCAGGTTCTAATTTAGGTCTGCACCGTATGTATTTGACTCTTACCTGTTCAGGAAGCAGGGAGCTCAGTCCGAGGGGAGGCAGCTTTATTTATTCCATTTTTGACGAAGGTCTTACATCTTTTGGGAAAGTGAAAAGGCTCACTTGTTCACTGATGATATTAGAACACCCAAATGCGACACACGAACCGGCATTTTTTAAGTCTTACAAAAAAAAAAGGTGATCTGGCTGAGAATGAATATGCGTTAATGGCAGACGCAGACTGACGGTCCTGCTTCCTACGTCACAAATGTTGCATTCGCTTGTAGTTGGATTTTTCAGAGAGAAAAGCTGTTTTTCATTTCAGACTCAGTTTGGAAGGAATTTTCATTATTTTATCATTTTGTTTGCAAAAACGAACATAGTTGAATGATAATATATATATATATATATCTTCTATCATTTCATGCAAATTTGTAAGATGATGTCAGTGGACCTTAAAGGGATTGTGACATGATTTTTTTACTATTCATAAAATTGCTCAAAATATATATATTTTATCATTTAAATATGTTTGTTTTTGCAAACAAAATGATAAATCACTTTAATTTTGCTTTAAAAGTAATTTTGAACTTCAAGCCGTGTTTAATCATGGGAAATCCCATTACACGCGAACGCACCATATGTGATGTCACACTGGGCAGAGCTCTGGGCTTGTCACAGTGCGCAGGTATGAGCAGCTCGACATGAAGGAAGTCTGAAACAGCATCGGACCTAAATTAGATCCTGTTGTTTCTTGTTCCATCACCCAAACAATTTTCTGCTTCCCAAAATGAAGACAAATAGCTCAAATCTTCACATAGATTGCTAAATTCGTCCAGTTTTCAATTGTCCGCTATTAAAGACACCACAGCCCTCTGCCCAGTGTGACATCACATATGGTGCGTTCGAGTGTAATCGGATTTCCCATGATTAAACACGGCTTGAAGTTCAAAATCACTTTTAAAGCAAAATTAAAGTGATTTATCATTTTGTTTGCAAAAACAAACATATTTAAATGATAAAATATATATATTTTGAGTAATTTTATGAATAGTAAAACAATCATGTCACAATCCCTTTAAAAGGTGCTATGTGTAACTTTCTGTTAGGGGTGCACCGATTTCAATTTACCAGAACTTAGAAATATTTTCAACAGGCAAAGCATTCTGATCCCTCCCCCTCAGAGCCATATATGGCTCTGCTGGCTGATTCAAATTCAAGCTCTGTTTTTATTGGCTGATTCAAATTCAAGCTCTGTTTTTATTGGCTGATTCAAATTCAAGCTCTGTTTTTATTGGCTGGTTACAAACTCTGTTTTTATTGGCTGGTTAACGGCGGGTCACTCTGTGTTTTTATAAATGCTGATAGAGAAGCAAGGGGACTATAGTTTTTTTCAGAGATTACTTTGTCTAACATCAGTCTGTCAGTAGATAGTGACAGAGTGAAGAAATATGTTAAAAATATATTGTTAGAAAAGTTACAGACTGCACTACAAAGTTACATAGTGCAGCTTTAAGTGTTGGCTGTTTCAGAACTGTTAGATCAAGTCACCTCCCATTCTTGTTGTATTTGTATACAAATCCATTTGTCCTTAATTCCTGCTTCACCAGAATTCCACCAAATGCAAAGTTGATCTTTGAGGTTGAGCTGGTGGCTGTGGATTAAACCTTTTGCCTGCATGTTCAGTATTTCTAGCATTTTTTTTTTCTTTTTTTCCCTGAAGACAAGTTTTGGACTGTACTAAACGCAGCTCTGACTTCTGCTGTGTCTCAGGTTACTTACAACCAATTTTCAGTTGAAGTTCGGACTGACAAGATTGCTTGTACATATGAAACCATGAAACTTTTTTTTTGCATGTACTGTACAATTTAAATAACCAATAAAGCTGTTTCAGTTTGTACAAAGAACGACTTTTTAATTTTACACTTTAGCAATTTAAAGGTATTTAATTGGTTTTTCTGCGGACCAGGCATTTCACAACTTTATAAACAACTTGTCTAGAATGTGGTGTACCGGTAAAAACTATGAAGATAAAGATCAGCTTGAGACTTATTTACCACGTTCCTATGCGGAAAATAACATTTACCGTAGATGTTCTAGCTAAGAAGAGCCAAGCTAACTTTTAATGCTAATTTAATTTGGAAAAACATGTACAGTACAAACCGGATTCCAAAAAAGTTGGGACACTAAACAAATTGTGAATAAAAACTGAATGCAATGATGTGGAGGTGCCAACATCACATCTAATATTTTATTCAGAATAGAACAAAACCACAGATCAAAAGTTTAAACTGAGAGAATGTATTGTTTTAAGGGGAAAATATGTTTCAAAATTTCATGGCATCAACAAAAAAAAACAAAAGTTGGGACAAGTCCATTTTTACCACTGTGTGGCATCCCCACTTCTTCTTACAACACTCAACAGACGTCTGGGGACAGAGGAGACCAGTTTCTCAAGTTTAGAAATGGGAATGTTCTCCCATTAGCCTGGCCCTCGCCTTCCTGCACAGCTCCGCTCAATTTTCATTTCCCTTCACTGAAGCGAAATGAAGGACAAGGGTCTGGTTTTAACCAGGCTATTCTCCCATTCATGTCTAATACAGGCCTCTAACTGTTCAATCGTCTTGGGCCTTCTTTGTTGCACCTTCCTCTTTATGATGCACCAAATGTTCTCTATAGGTGAAAGATCTGGACTGCAGGCTGGACATTTCAGTACCCGGATCCTTCTCCTACGTAGCCATGATGTTGTGATTGCTGCAGAATGTGGTCTGGCATTATCTTGTTGAAAAATGCAGGGTCTTCCCTGAAAGAGATGACGTCTAGATGGAGCATATGTTGTTCTAGAACCTGAACATAGTTCTCTGCATTAATGGTGCCTTTCCAGACACAGTGGCGTAGGCAAGGGGGGTTCGAACGAACCGCCCACTTTTAAAGGAGAAGTTGACAATGCTAAACTAATGTGCCTGGATAGGTCAATGGATAAAGCGTTTGCCTTCAGTCCCAATTGCTCATGGGTTTAAGTTCTGCATGGTACAATGTTTTTTTTTTATTCATTCCAAATTAAAAAAGCACAAGAAAACTATTTACAAAACAGCAAGGAATAAAACGATGCATTAAATGAAAGGAATCAGACGAAGAAAATAATCTTATCTGCCCCTTCTCAAACTATTTTTTTTTTCAAACACTCTTTTATTGGATAAAAAAAGAAGAATGTGTTAACCACAGGCATATTAACTACTTTTTTTTATCCAATAAACGACAAATGTAAAATTAGTTGTTTGAATCGAGTGTTTGAAAAAAAAAATTAGTTTGAGAAGCAGAAGAAAATAATCTTATCTGCCCCTTCTCAAACTAAATTTTTTTTTTTCAAACACTCGATTCAAACAACTAATTTTACATTTGTCTTTTATTGGATAAAAAAAGTAGTTAATATGCCTGTGGTTAAAGTGCGACTAAACCCAAAATTAACTTTTTTTAGCTGATAAACTCCCTAGAATGTGTTTAAAATGTTATCTAGCACTATGGCTGTGTTTATTCTCACATAATTGTGCATATCTGTGTAAATTGGCAATATTTGGTCTAAAAATGTGTTTACGGTAGTTCTATGGGTTGAACTGGTGGATTACACCTTAATTTTCTTATTTGTGCAAACGCTCATGTGTGACATGTCTGCTCATGTGTGATGTCACACAGGTGGTTCAAGCAGAGCCAATCCCCTGCAGAGATGAGAAGTGCATACCTTATATGGAAGTGCTGCATTTCACTCCTGACAAGCGGTTTTATTTTTATTTTCATTTTTTTAGGCCTTTGGTTTTGGATGGAATGGGTGGAATGGATAAATACATCTACATGTTTATTCTTTGTTGTTGCTTGGTGTATGTTGTTGGCTAGAGGTTTAATTTGTTTTAGGTTGTTGCAGGTGGAGGCGTGAACAAAAGCACAACTCTACCTCCACCCCTCCTTGTCTCTCGACACGCCCATTTTCAGAGAGATTTTGGAAGGAGTTACCGTCTCAACCTGGGTTTAGTCTCACTTTAACACATTCTTCTTTTTTTATCCAATAAAAGAGTGTTTGAAAAAAAAAATAGTTTGAGAAGGGGCAGATAAGATTATTTTCTTCGTCTGATTCCTTTCATTTAATGCAGTTTTATTTCTTGCCGTTTCTTGTGCTTTTTTAATCTGGAATTAATTTATAAAAATAAAAAAAAACATTGTACCATGCAGGACTTGAACCCATGAGCTTTGGGACTAAAGGCAAACGCTTTATCCATTGACCTATCCAGGCACATTACAGTAGTTTGGTTTGGTCAACTTCTCATTTAAAACGAACTGCCCCCCATAAAATTCTGGCTACACCCATGAGACATGCAAGCTGCCCATGCCACAAGCGCTCATGCAACCCCATACCATCAGTGATGCAGGCTTCTGAACGGAGCGTTGATAACAACTTGGGCTATCCTTGTCCTCTCTGGTCCGGATGACATGGCGTCCCAGTGTTCCATAAAGAACTTCAAATCGTGACTCATCTGACCACAGAACAGTCTTCCATTTTGCCACACTCCATTTTAAATGACCCCTGGCCCAGTGCAAACATCTGAGCTTGTGGAGCTTGCTTAGAAATGGCTTCCTCTTTGCACTGTAGAGTTTCAGCTGGCAACGGTGGATTGTGTTCACTGACAATGCTTTCTGGAAGTATTCCTGAGCCCATTCTGTTATTTCCTTGACAGTGGCATTCCTGTTTGAGGTGCAGTGACGTTTAAGGGCCCGGAGATCACGAGCATCCAGTAGAATTTTACGGCCTTGACCCTTACGCACAACGATTGTTCCAGATTCTCTGAATCTTTTGATGATGTTATGCACGGTTGATGATGATGATAACTTAAAAGTCTTTGCTATTTTACACTGGGTAACACCATTCTGGTATTGCTGCACTATCTTTCAGTGCAACAATGGTGGAATTGGTGATCCTCTTACCATCTTGGCTTCTGAGACACCGACACTCTGAGAAGCTCTTTTTATACCCAATCATGTTGTCAATTGACCTAGTGTTAAATGGTCTTCCAGTTGTTTGTTATATGCTCAATTTCCTCTTTTCAGCCACTTATTGCTACTTGTCCCAACTTGTTTGGGATTTGTTGACACTGAAATTTTGACTCAACATATTTTTCCTTTAAAACTTTACATTTACAGTACCGGTACTCAGATTAAACTTTTGATCTGTCATCTATGTTCTATTACAAATAAAATATTGACATTTGCCATCTCCACATCATTGCATTCAGTTTTTATTCACGTTTAGTGTCCCAACGTTTTTGGAATCCGGTTTGTACATTAACCAAAGTTGATGAATATGGGCTTTGGTAAACACAACAGCTCCTAGTTGGCTAGTGATTTGAACTTCCATGAATATGCTACAACGCCAAGTCAAACTTTTTATTCTGTACAGGACAACATTTCACTTGGTAAAAACTGACAGGTGTTGGTGTCGTTTTTCCTTTGGGTCATCGAAGCACTTAGGAGTTTGCGTTGGGTCCCTTCTTCTTTCCGAAGGTGGGTACGACGTTCACGAAGCGCCTATTGTACTGGATACGACGCTTAGCACGGCCAGTCTTCTTCTTCTTCTTCTCCTGCTTGTCAACCTGGATGAGTAAATGAAATGGGTAATTATTTAGGAAAATGTTTCTGAAATTGATTTTCAATTATTTCAACTAACGCAAGAAATACCCGTTTATATCAGGGCTTAAAGTGAAAAAAAATATCCTGAGCCTGAAACTTTTTTGTGTTGTTGATAAAATAAAATCGTAACATTTTGCCAACGTTTATTAAAAATGCTCTCTGAAAAGTGCAAATACAGGTACCGGTAACTGTTTTTAAACAATTCAGCTTCAAGTAACAATGATTA
>JBBPBX010000552.1:18710-40464 GCA_038048925.1 Garcialebias charrua
TAGGGTTTTTGTTTAAAATCTCTTACATTTTTTTTATTTATTGATAAAATATTTATTTTACTGTTTTTAAAAAATGTTTATGTGTTCAGTGGTGTGTGTGGGGGGCTGCAGCTTCTCGCTGTAACGTGCTTGAGATTTGACGTTATTCAGATAAAAGACGTGGAGTGGATTATTGATCATAACTCTGAAACACATGAACGGACTCCCTGCTAGCTGCCCGCTCTCTCTCTGCTAGCTGACCGCTCTTCTTCGTCACCGCGGTAAAGTTAGTTTCAAGTTGGACGTCTCCGAGTAGGGGCAGACTTAGCGCGGCTGCCCGAAATCAGACTCCATGAAGCGGACTGACGAGAGCAACTGAAGACACGGAGCTCAATATCCAACGTCCAACTTGAAACTAACTTTACCGCGGTTTCTTCGTCTCTCTTTTTCCGGTCGCTCATTTGACCCACGTAGCTGTACCAGTCAGAGGAGGCGCCGGACACTTGAGGAAAAATTACCTCCTGTTACGGATGAGGCAGAGCGCCACTTGTTTCTAAAACTATATTTTGTCCCGGTGGTGTGACGAACTCCGCATTGATTTGACTGTGAAGCCGCATACACACATGCTCGCTTTTATAAGACCCGCCTTCCTGTTAGTAATTGGTCAAAACAACGTGAGCTTCAATGTGATTGGATGTAATCGCTGTCCATCAAAGTTAAATTGAGGTGGACCGTTTAGTCAAAAGCTGGAAATCCGGCCGGGGGCCGGAGGTATTTAACCCCTGTTATATACATATTTTAAGAGTTCTATTGCTAAAAGGGTTTCATTACAGAACAGTTTGTAGTAAAGTAATACAAATGAACCCCCAAAAATAAATATTCTTACTTTAGGAGTCTGTCCTCTCACTTTTCCAGCACGAGCAAGTGAACCGTGCACCTTACCTAGAAAAGGAAAGCAGAACCAAACACGTCAAGACACACTGATCCTAACAAATTTTGCATTCCCGGTACAAAAAAGTAGCCTTTTAAGTTTAACGCAGCTTGCCACTTTGTGAAAAGTTAATGTTGGCACAAAGTACATGCACAGAAACTTGCTTTGCAGTTATGAACTGACCTCCAAGCAGCCTGGCAGCCACATCCAGGGTACAATGCTCTGACACACCACAGGATGCCAGAGAGGCTTCATCCTCCAATGGGCAACCAGCAAGCAGCAGGACCTGATCCTCAACAGAGAGTCCTTCCAGAGATTGGACGTGGGCCTGAAAGACATGATCCAAACATTTTCAGAACAGACCCTTTTTAGACTTGTAGCTGTTAAGTGTTTAGGCTCTGAAGCAGCCTTCAGCCTGAACTTCGTACCTTGATCTGGCCAACAGTCTCCTGTCCAGTCACCTCGAGGGTGTGAGTGTTCTGAGCACGCAGAAAGAGCTGCATCTTGACGCTGAAAGAGCACACTTTGTTTAACTGGGAACATTTTAAAACTGTTAATTTGACGCAGTTCAGCTCATATTAAGTCGCCCCCTCAGCCTGCACACACCCTGGTTAACCTGTGCGCTTCAGTTCTGACAGACAGTCGTTTCTGCCTTAGCAAAACAAGATGTCGGCCGTTTTTATCATTTGCGGAAATCGGCACGTTTTAAAACAAAAAAGTGTGAAATATTGGCAAACACCCTACCGCAAAATATATTTGTAGAGCAAACCGTGGTTAAGCGACTTAAATGTGAAGAAAAGTTCAGTAAAGCGATAAACAACAAGGCCTGAGACTAAACGAGCTTCTTCAACTCTATGCTAGTTCAATTAGCCGCATGGACCATGCGTTTCGGAAAAGCCGCTTAAAGATAACATAAAATACGTATTTTGGAATAAAATATGGGGCAAAATACGTGATAACCAAATATCTAAATACTACATTAGAAAAGTAAGACTTGCTTTGCCACAATTTAACGTTTTTTCGGTGAACAAACGAGCCTCTTACCTCGTTTGATGCTAGTCGTTCCACACGAAGCATAAAAAGGACTGTTCGAAAGGGCAACACTGCGCATGTGCAGAATAACGTGACACTCGGCGGAAGTGATCACGTCAGTCGTTTTTTCAAAATACATGAAACTTAAAATATATTTAACATAATGAAAATATAAACGTCTATATTTATATTTACTGTAAAGACAAGGGTAAAGGCATAGTTTAAACAGTATAGTACGTTTAATGCTAAAGGTTTAAACTTTTATCTTTAATACCATTTTTTCCACTTATTCTCTATGCATTCTGTCTGTTGTCATCACTGCTAAAATCATGTCCCTCTTGTAAATGAGTCGCCAAGGCTCAATGGGATCAACCTGTATAAATAAAAGTTGAATGAATAGGGACAAAAATGTTGTCATTGTTAAGTGCTGTTGTCATTGTTGTTAATCAATCAACTTTATTTGTATAGCACATTTCAAAAACCATAAGGTTAACCAAAGTGCACAAAAGACAAGTCAATTAAAACAATTAAAAAACATACAAAAAATACATGTACCAGTCTTTCTGCAGGTGTTAAAATGTCATAAAAATAAGATCACGTGTTAAAGGCCAAGGCATAAAAGTTAAGTGCTGTTGTCATTGTCGTTCCTATGAACAAAATAATTTCTCTGCATTTAACCCATCACGTGTAGGTGTGGCAGTGGGCAGCTATGCACGTGCCCGAGGAGCAGTTGGATTGGGCGTCTTCCTCAGGGATACCACAGCATGTGGGCATGTTGGGGAGTTGAACTGGTGACTTTCTGGTCCCAGGTCAGCTGCCTTGCCTCTACACCATTTCGGCCTCTATGTGTAATTTATATTCTTTTAATCACATAATTATAAATGACCGCTTCCGAAACTACAGACATTTTCCTTAACCTTTAGAATGTATAAATACAAGCCTATGACAAGTTCAACGCATTAAAAATAAATATCACAATCATGACATCAAATAGGAATAGTTTAGGATATCTTTATTATGAAATCAAGTCAAAATAAAAAAACAAGGAACTCTTCATTGCTCTCAATGGAAACAAGCAGGAAAGTTTAAATTGTCACGTTTGGGAAATAAAACCACGACTCTCACATCAATGAAAGCATTCTTCACAAGAAACAATTTGAAACTAAGGAATATTTAACTAAGTCATAGAATCTCAAAGTCTTTGTATGTCACACATGACGGGGAAAAAAGAACCTGCCTTCACACGTTTTTATTAAATCACACTAGAGTGCTGAGATGATCAATCATTACTGTTGTTCACAGACCAGAACAAAGAGAACTAAATAAGAGCTAAATTGTATAACGAACCAAAGGTTGTACCATGGGTTTTAACCTACCGGTATTAAAAGAATGAAGTCAGGAGGTGTAAGAAGAACAAGAAGGGTTAATAATCTGTGCAATGTGAACTGAAATCTCCGTAACACCCAGGTGTGAACATTTTGCTCTACGGTTCAAGAAGATCAGAGAAGACTCATTCCCGTGTTCATGTAAGAGGCTCGCTCATCATGTTGGAGTAGGAGGGTAGTATTGGTTGTACTGAGCGTACTGGTTGTACTGCCCCCATGAATTTTGTCCCCAGCCGCCATACTGTTGCTAAAAAGCAAACAAAGAAAAAAATATTATTCAACAAGTTCTGACAGGCTTAAACAAAACATAACCTTATCTTACATCATCTCACGGACTACTCCACAAATACAAAAGAACAACAAAACATGGGCCTGACAGTCGGAGAGGTGTTTTGGCCTCACTCCTTGGGTGGACCTTGGGGAACTGGGGGGGGGGGCTGTTGGGTCAGTGGGGGAGCTGACTCCCTGCGGGAGCATTTGATCCTGCAGTTATTTTTCTCCCCATCCCTCACCACGCACCTCCGCCCTCTTCATTTTCAAATTTCATTCATGTAGGGATTTGGGGCTCGGGTGTGCTGCAACAATTTTACATCTCTGTTGACAGAGCCACCTGGGACTCAATTTTATTATACACCCTAGACATTCACTCATAACATCCTCATGACATTCACATATAAGAACTTGGGGTGGGCACTGTGGTTATGGGTGGTGGGATGACACCACTCTCGCCCCCTGTGCCTGTGCTCACTTACAATGATGCATTTAGACAGTAAGCGCTTGGATTAGAGTTGGGGTGGAGGGGAAACTGGCATTATGCCAGCCTCTGCTCCTTCTTTCCTTTTTTTAAATTGCACTTTACAACAACACACATCAACAGCACATCTGGGGGCGGGTGTGTGTGTGTGTGTCGGGGTCTTGTTTTTTTTTTTCTTTCTCTCTTGCTGCCCCCTTGGTTCCCTGGCTGCCATTCCGGGGGTGGGGTCCGGTAGAAGGGCAGGCCGTCGGGTGTTGTCCTGGACTATGGGGGGGTTCGGGGCCTGGGGGGTTGCCGTGGGCGGGGCTGGCGCTGCGCCACACTGGGGCTGTTCGGACTCCCTGAGCTTGGCTCCTGGTGCCGTGGTTGGCCCGCTGGCGGGGGCGGCTACCGGGGCCTAGCGGGTGGTGTGGTGCGCTTGGTTGTTGGCGGTGTTGTGTGGGAGTGGTCGAGGGCGTAGCCGCTCCATGGTGGAGGGTTCCTGTCGGCTAGGTGCGGGTTGGGTCGGATCTTGGATGTCGGCTCCTCTCCGCCACAGAATGAATGGGTATACCTCCTGGGTTTGGGCGTGGGCTGCCCCATGTAGGGGGCAGGTACATGTCTTGGACCTGGAGGGGTATATAGTGCGTATCAGGAATATAAATGGAATGTGTCGTTCTTGTATGTCTTTGAGTGAGTGAGGGTGGGTCTGTGTGATTGGGTCTCTGTATGAATGACTATTTGTCAGGCCGGGACTTAGACTGCCCCCTCTTTGATACAGCTGGGGCTGCTTGGTGTGGCGCCCCTGCCACGTGGTCCCCTAGTGGGGTGTGCCTTTGCCTGGTGGCGCGCTTGGGGTCCTCGGTGTCGGGGGCTGGGCGCTTGGGCGTGTGTCAGCTCGGCCTGGTGGCTACCTGGTGGGGCTCCGGTCCTCTGGTCCTGTTGGGTCTGGGCTTGAGGGGTGTGCGTCCTCGGTGTCCGGGCCTTGGGGCCTAGACCTGGGGCTGCATTGGTGCAGCGAGTTCCGGCAGGGGCCTATGAGTCTGTCGCTGTTGGCCCCGGGGGGGTCATTGTGTGTAGTCGCTGGTGGGGCTCTTCCGGTTCTCCCCTTTGGTCTGATCTGGGGGGTGGGTGAGTGGTTTGTCCTTTTTGGGTGGCCCCGGGGGCTCTGCGCTCGGGGTCCCTCTTGGGGTCTTGGGCTCTGGTCCCTCCTCTGTCTGGCTTGGGTCTTGGGGGTCGGGTCTCTGATGCTTCACGGTCACTATTGAATGTTCTATTAGAGAAGCCTTACACACTTATGTATAACACTGAATGTTAGGAAACGCCTTGTATCTGTGACTTTCCTCCCCTCCATTGATTACGGTGACTTTCTCTACATGAATGCTCCTACAAGCACCCTGCGGATGTTGGATGTTGTCTACCATGGTGCTCTAAGATTCATAACTGGCTGTGATTATCATACCCACCACTGCACCCTGTATTCACTGGTTAACTGGACATCATTAACCTCACGCAGACTCTTCCACTGGTACATTTTCATCTTTAAATCACTTCTCGGTCTGCTGCCCTCATACATCTCCTCCTACATGTCTTTACGTGAGTGCAGCTACAGTGTGCGCTCTCAGGACATGATCACCTGCAGTGTTCCGTCAGTGAGGACTGAACTTGGAAAAAGGGCTTTCTCCTACTCTGCTCCTGCTTCCTGGAATATCTTACAAAAAGATTTGAAGCTCTCGGCCCTGACCTCCCTAAATGGTTTTAAGAATCTTTTGGAATCCTGGCAAAAACCATTGCAGATATGTTCTTGTTTTTGATTTTGTACATCTACCTTGTGGTGTTTTGCTAGTTTTGATACTTTGCATTTCACTTTCTATTTCTCTCCTATGTTTTTTTCTTTCTGTTGTTTGTTGTTTAAGGAAATTCTACCATTGCTGTTCATCATTCTTTAGTTTGTAGCAGGTCGCTTTTGTAAATGAGCCCTCGAGGCTCAATGAGATTTACCTGACTAAATAAAGGTTGAATGAATGAATGAATGTATAAGGCTCACAACCACACACAAATAGATGCAGGGCTGCACATGCAGGTATTATATGTACCGTAGATATGTAGATGTATATGTGAATACATATGCATGTATATGTATGTATGTATTATATCAAGGTATACTGTATACAGAAATTCTCAAGTTAAATTTAATACCTTTTTAATACCATCACAATATTTTATAATACCATCACGACACTGAGCTGCAACTGTAGCGGCAATCTCTTGTACTTCAGGTCAGAGCAACTAATTGTAAAGTGATAGATTACGGTACTGTCATTTTCTTCCTAAACTTTGGTAGTAAATGTAGTTTTATAACAATTACTGGATACATCAATTTGCTTCTTGCCTCAATAAAAGCACTGACCTATTTGTTATTTAAATCTAACCCAAGACAAAAAGTTTAATTGTTCCCACACAACATATCTCTAATGGCAAACGAAAAACCGTAAACTTGAAAACAGAACAGTTTAGTTAAAATAATTCAACACTGAACACATCCACAATTCAAAAAGAGAGGGAGAAAAATAATAACTACCATATTTTTCAAACAAATGGCGTCTGTAGTCAAGGTCTGTTTTTTTTTTAATCAATTACCGGTACGTCTTTTATCCAAAGTTAAACCTTTTTTAAATAGTTTTGATTTGGAAAAGGCCATTCATGCTTTTATCACCTCAAGTCTCGACTACTGCAATTCCCTATATGCAGGAATCTCCCAATCCTCCATTAGATGCCTTCAATTGGTCCAAAATGCTGCAGCTTGACTTTTAACCAACACCTCCAGACGTGAGCACATTACCCCCGTTTTATTTTCTCTCCACTGGCTTCCAGTCAATTTTAGAATTAAATTTAAAATTTTATTAGTCACTTTTAAAGCTCTCAATGGTCTTGCCCCACTATATTTGACTGATCTTGTAACTGTCCGTGAATATAGGAGAACACTGAGATCATCCAATACATTTCTCCTGTCTGTCCCAAAGTCCAACTACAAATGATGGGGTGACCGGGCCTATTCTGTTGTTGCACCCAGACTCTGGAACCAGCTACCTCTGGACTTGCGCTCCATTATTGATATGGAGTTTTTAAAATCTAATCTTAAAACCTTTTTATTCAGGCAGGCTTTTAATACCTAGTATTTCTTTGTCATTCTTGTTATGTTTTAATTGTTTTTAATTTTTAACTGGCTGTTTTTTAATTGTTTGTTTTTTATTTCTGTATTGTTCAGCACTTTGTGCACCTTCTGGCTGCTGAAAAGGGCTCTATAAATAAAGTTTGATTGATTTGATTGATTTTTCATCCTGTAAGTCGCAGTTTGTTGCATAATTTACATGCCTTGCAACTTATAGGCCGAAGTGACATATTTATAGATTTTTTTTCCCCATATTTACAAACCATTTTTTGACTGAGACCGTTTCCATTCATTCTGACTGTAAAAAATAAAATAAAATAAACAGCAGTACTTGATGGCCCCATAGGAGTACAGTAATAGTTGTATGGCATGCTGTTGGCTGTTGTATCATGTAATAGGAAAACGTGCCTATAATGACAAATTAAAAAAAGTTCAAGACAAAAACAACTGGACTTTATTTATTATACTAGATTTTATTGTTTTTCTATTGCACTTTTTTAGAATTTACCATGTCCTGGATGACAGAGAATCTTCACCAGCTATTAATGACTCAATCGGCCTGCCATATTCTCCCCACCTCTCTGCTTGGAGTTGTAATCGTCAATGCAGCTGCACCGCCCCGGTGAAATGCAGCTAATTTGACCATTACAGTGCATTTATTAAGAAAACGTTAGACTGAGACACACCTTTGCTATAATTTCGAGCTAACAAATAAGTTTAGGTAATTTTCTTGTTAAATGTCGGAGGATAAAGCCGCGTTCCTCTTTCCTGTTTGTTTTTACAGACATGACAATAAGCCTCGCCTCTAGGTGCGAACGCACACTGACTGACGATATGACGTATTGTTTTAGCTAAGGTCCTACACGGACATAAATTTAGAAAAGATACAGGGTATATGCAGGAATAATGAAGTTAATTTCAATACCGTTTCAAGACTTTTTAAAGACCTTCCAAAATAAATTCAAGACCTTATCGTCACTTTGTTTTATTAAGTAACAAATCTTTGATTTACAAAACTGCTGTTGTTTTCAATTAAATCCATGAATCTCAAACCTATAACAGAACTGAGATACAGTGGAAAGAAAAAAGTTCAAAAGAAGAAACTGAACCACGACTAGGTTTAAGAAAATATAGCTTAGGTTACAATAAGACTCGTAGCTATTTTAAAGTAACTTGGTTGAACAATGGCGACTAAGAAATAAACACGGTTATTCTCGGCGACAGGCTTCAGCTAATCTTGAAAATCAGGCATCTCCAACCAGGAGTCTGAAAACTTGCATTTACCCAATGTTCTCACGGTCTTGCGGCAACTTACTCGAACACACAGACTCAACTTGGAGATAAAGCAGCCGTGCATGCGCACAAGATAGGCCTAGCTGTAACCCGGAATTTACACTACATGCGTTCCGGCTCCGCTCCGCAGGTCGCAGCTGAGCGTCTCAAAGTCCAGTTTACACTACCTCCGCTCCGCTCAGGTCCGCCTGGATGCGCGGGAATTGCGGGAATTGCGAGATCGCGCGATAAATCAAGTGATAAATAATGAAGTCAGAACAAAACAATTCATTCGGTGGAAGAAGGAGAACAACAGTAGAGACTGCCTCGCTGTTTGATTGTTTTTTGCATTGAGATATGAGCGACAGGACATGGTTTGAGCGACAGGATGTGATCTATTACATTTCAGAATAAAATACTTTATTTATTTATTTATTTCTTGTATTGCGTTTGTAGGCGTAGTCATAAATGATAGTTTGACAGCATTTTTGTACAAATAAATCCGTATAGAGCTAGGATAAAAGTCCGCCCGTGGTGATTTTATTTTGTAAATACGGATGTTGTGCTCGTTCCTTTTCCTGTTGGTGCGACGTAATCTTTGAAAGTTGACTCCGGCACAGCTCCGGCGTCCGGCAGAAATAGGATGGGATCCTATTTTGACGGACTGCCGTCCGCTCGCCGCCGTGCGGAGCCAGTGTAAACGCTCTCATTGATTATAATGGGTGCGTATTTGCTGCGGAGGTCGGACCGGAGCGGACCGGAGCCGGAACGCATGTAGTGTAAATTGGGGGTAAAGGCTGTTGTTGTAACCTGACACTCTAAATTTGTGCGAAGCAGTTTCCAAATCCTCCGCGGTGAGGAAAACAAATATTAGTCATACATACTTTTTGCTGTCAAATTATTTAAAGCTAGAATAACAGCAAAAAAATAATACCTCATCAAATCGCTTTCAAGACTTTTTAATACTTTTCAAGACCCTTAATTTTCCCAAAATTGATTTATCAACTTTTAATAACTTTCAAGACCCCGAGGATACTCTGCGATAAATAAATTCAGACATTTTTTTAGCCGACAGAACGAGAAAAATATAGTTGTATAGGTTTTAAAAAATTAATACCTCGTCAGATGACATTTATTACTTTTTAATACTTTTTAATGGCCGTAATTTGTGTTAATTTTATTTACTACCTTTTAATACCTTTTACAACCCCGCGGATACCCTGTATATATAGGTATGGATATATATATTTATAGAAACTTACTGCAAAGCCATGAATATTCTAAGTTCTTTATACATATGTACCATATTTTGTTGCTGTGTTTTGTCATGTTCTTTGCAGGTTTACAAACAGCAGTCGGGTGTTTTTGCCTTGTGCTTCCTTTGTGCATATTTCTTATACTTCGTAATCTTACTTTCCGTCTTTCCAGCTTAAAAAAAAAAACAAAAAAACTCCACTAGATGGTTATTAAAATTAATATTTGGAGGTAATACAGTAATGGTGTGGAGAGGACGGCTGTAAGGGGAGAAGGGAGGCCATCGAGAGAAAAAAAAAAGAACAACAAAACAAAAGGGAGCGAGTTGTGAGACAAACTTACCTGGTACCAGTTGTAGTTGTACGCAGAGTTGTTTGCCGTCATGTCCGTCATTGCAGTTGCAGCAACTGCAGAAGGGTCATCTGTACGTTGTCTTTTGGCATCAGGTTCTTGAGAGCTGAAGAACCGAGTTCAGATTAGCAAATGCCTTATGATTTTTAAAAGTAGTGTTAGTTCTGTGCCTTAATTTGGGTGCAGCCATGATTGTGTTTGGAACATTAACACTCAAAAAGTTGTTCCACTGTTCAAACACTTGAAAAACATGTTCAGAAAATGTAGATGTGTGACGACCATTACTCACCTGTCATACCCGTTCTCTGCCTTCCTCTTTAAAGATTCACTTTCTTTTTGCAGTTTTCGCTGTTCCTCATATGCAGCTACAAGCCTGGAAGAAGTAGATAAAAACTATTAGTGAGTCAAAGAATTAATATCAATATGTCCATCCATCCATCCATCCATCTTCTTCCGCTTATCCGGGGTCGGGTCGCGGGGGTAGCAGTCTAAGTAGGGAGGCCCAGACTTCCCTCTCCCCAGCCACTTGGAGCAGCTCCTCCGGGGGAATCCCAAGGCGTTCCCAGGCCAGCCGAGAAACATAGTCCCTCCAGCGCGTCCTGGGTCTTCCTCTGGGTCTCCTCCCGGCAATATGTATTACTTTCAATTCACAAATATAGAAACTCACTTATTTATGTCGCTGCCAAAGTCTTCCAAAAATTCGACCTTGCGCTGGGAAAAGACGATGCGAGACTCCAGGGACATGGGGCTCTTCAAGGCGTGGTCAAAACAAGCCAAGATCTCAGCTTCGTTCTGCTGAACATCTCCACTGAACTCCATCTCAAGCAAGTTCAAGTATAGCTTTGAACTAGTCTGTGGACACAAAAGCTTATTTTAAATTTAAAAAAAAACATTACCTTTGTAAGGAATATCAGTTTATTTTTATATATGAATATTTCTGCTCTGTGCCCTGAGACTACTTCTGTTGTGACTTTGTGCTATATTACGGTAGGCCTGTCACGATAACAAATTTTGCTGGGTGATTAATTGTCTCCGAAAGTATTGCGAAAAACAATAATATTGTTTGAAATTTGACAATAATTAGTAATTATTGGCAAATTTAAGAAGAAATTTTTGTTAGTTTTGTGTACCTTTTTGACCACTGAATGGCAGTGTAAGACTGCCTTACCGCTACACCATTTCGGCCCCATTTCGGTTGAACTTGAAAAACCGTAATCATTTACAGGGTGTCATCAAAGAATGCGGGAAAATAATAGGGACTCAAATGAACGACATCATGGATCTATTTAAGTCCAGATCTATATCCAAAGCTAAAAAAATCTTGGCAGATCCCACTCATCCTCTACACGCTCAGTTCAATCTTCTTCCTTCAGGCAGAAGATATGGCCTACCTAGGTGTAGAACGAACAGATTAAAAAACTCCTTCATCCCCTCAGTTATTGGACTTATAAACAAAAACTAGGATTAAAGACTTCTCCTTTTTTTTTACGTATTTTTATCTTGGAATCTTAACTTCATGATTTTAAGGATGAACTGTTTGCTTTTTTATGCTGTACCTTTTCAGTAATGTTTTTATGTATCTTAATTTTGTTTGAAGGTACTTTTTATCCTGTTTTAATTATAGTTTGTATGTCTCACCACCACTACCTGCTGTAGATGAATTGCCCCTTGGGGACCTAATAAAAGTTGAACTTGACTGTTTGAACTGGAAGATGGATAGTGAGGGAGCGAGCAGCGTGTCTCTTTAAGAAAAACATGAGGGAGGCCCCTTGACGTGACATGGGTCATTTCTCCTTTTTTCAGTTCTCAAAATGGCAGCTGTTCGGTGTAGTTTGAGCTCTTTAGCACAGCATTTGTCACAAAGTGTTTTATAAAAAATTTAAAATGAGCCTAAACTATATAAATTAACTGAATTGAATGACAGTATGCAGTACTTATATTTACCTAGATAATGTAATAAACACTCACCTGGTCTTTTTCGATAGCGTCAAGCAGCACCTTCTTTGCCTTGCTCAGACTTCTCTGAATCTTCATCAGCTGCCTGGCCAGCTTCACAGCATAAAACGACGCCTCAGTAGCATCCTTCGCAGACTCCATCGATTCCCTCAACAGTGCTTCCGCTCCTTCCAAGTTACCGTGGCGACGCTCCATACTGACCCTCCGAAGACGTGCCATGGCCAGACCCGGAATGGTCGTCTCCAGGGACACCAGGATTTGACGAGCCTGATCCATGCAGCCTGGACAAAATAAATAAATAAATAAAGGCACAACACTCAAAACTTAATAATAATAATCTGCAAGTTGCATGAATGAGTCCCTCACCTTGCTGCTCCTCAAAGGCTGCCCACATCAGGTGGATGGAGGGTTTCTTTGGGAGGTGGATGGTACACGCTTTCTTGTAGACATGTCTCACACCATCAGTGCTGAATCCCTCTAGATATTTTGCATACTTTAGAGTGAAAAAAAGAAAGCAAGATGGAAGGAATGCAGGAGAGGACAGAAGAAAAAAGGAAAGAAAAGAAGAAAGAGAAAAGCAAAAAAAGACGACGAAATATTTAAAACCCATCAAATTAGCGGATGCAGACAGTCAATTGCTTCATTGACAAGATCGTTCTTAGAAATTTTCTGTGTAAACCCATCAGCACCTTCATGGAACCAATTAGATAAGTTTCTGTAAGGTAGTGGGAGACGAAGAAGATGCAACGTAGTAGTTGGCAAATGCTGCAGTCAAATCTTGTGTGGCAAAGCTGGCCATCCCCTAATACAACAGATACAGTCACATATCAACGTTACACGCAAAGAGAGTGAAGGAGGTTTCACTGTCGATGTGAAATCATCGTTGATCGGGAAGTGCAGGGAGGCAGCAGCAATGCGAAGGAAGTTCAAGATCACGCTACCTTGATCCAGAACTCCTCGTAGAGTGCACAGGCGATGAGGCATCGTTCAAAGAGGACCACCACACGCTCCGGGGTTCCGTTTTCTATTTCGAAGTCCAGGTACTCCCTCCAGTTGTTCAGCTGTGTCTTCTCCAAGGCTTTCACGTGGAAGTATGGCCTCTTAATCTGACAGGAAACAAATCATTCAGTAAGTCAATGATGGGAGAAACAAAGCATCTCTTTTCAAACATAAGTTGAAGGAAACAAAAACATACCCCTTCTTCAAACGACCAACGCTTGCTGACTTCATGTTCATTGTGGTTGAACACTTCCTGGCGAACCTCAATCACTTTGTGGCGCATGTTCTCAATCTCTGTCATTCTCTACATAAGAAAACACAAATATACAACAACAAAAAGTTCAGAAAGTGTACAGTACTCATGATCCTTTATACAACACTCTCCACTTGATGTAAAGTCTAGCGCTGCTACCAAAGATTTACATCACCATGATCTAGCCATAGACAAGATGCCTGTAGAGGGAAAAGCACATTAGCCTCTGGGTGCATGAGCTAGGTTCACGCAAGCCTGAATGGAATCAGTTAGTTATAGGACGTGTTCCTGACTGGTTGCCAAGCTGAATCTCACTTGCATTCACCGACTTGGCTGATGACATAAAAACACTTCTTCAAACCTGAACCACTTCAACTGCATCCTGTGCTCCAGCATCAACGTGTGGCATGGAGGCTGCACAGCTGCAGAAAGAAAAGCTCTACAGAGAGTGGTGAAGGCTGCACAGAAGATGTTGGAGTCAGCCTCCCCACCATCACAGACATCTACACCTCCAGATGCAGGAAGAGGGCCGCCTGCATCATGAAGGACCCCACTCACCCAGCACACACTTTTTGCCCTGCTCCCCTCAGGATGGAGGTTGAGGAGCATTAATTGTAGAACCACTAGACTGAGGAACAGCTTATACCCTGAGGCTGTTAGACTCATGAATCGCTAACCAGAATAATCACTGTGAAAAATCACACCATGAAGCTGCTGATCTGTTTCATGTTGCTGCTGATCGGTTTCATGTTGCTGTGTTCATTCGTACTCATCTACTCACAGACTTGTGTGTGCTGCTGTTCAGTGTATTGTTTTTGTACCACTAGTGCTTAGTGTATTTTTAATAACGTCTTTCTTAGTTCATGTCTTAGATATTAAGTTTTTCTCTTACATTTTAATACTTTTGTTGGATGTAACTAGGACCCTGTGTACATACTGTAATATCGTCCCACCAGCTAAAAAGGAAAATAAAGAACCTTGGATCCTTTAATCCAGTTGATCACAGACAAAAGGCAAGCTACTAAACCTGCATGCAAAGTTTTGTTAATTTGTCTTCTCTAATAATCTTAAAAATGTATACCTTAGCAGGATCAGCAAGATCCTCTGTACCAGGTGGTAGCTCCTCCTGAGCAACACTTGGCTCTCCGTCTTCACCAACCATAGCAGACAAGCTGGTTTTAGACAACTCATGTCTGAGCTGAAGGAACTCCTCTTCTAATAAAAAGTATTTGGGGTTGTTGCTCTGCACGTGATCCTTGAACCTTTGAAGATGAAAAGAAAAAAAGGAAAAGATATCACCGGTTTATTCAGTCAACCTTTATTTATCTTCAAAGTCCATGCAAACAGATCGTGTATTCATTCATTCATTCAACCTTTATTTATACAGGCTAGCCTCGTTGAGCCACGGGGACTCATTTACAAGAGGGACCTGTCTCACTCACACCCAGGGTCAATTTAGAGTTACCAATCAGCCTAACATGCATGACTCAAGAGGGCAAAAACATAGAACTAAGGGTAGGTTCAATAAAAAGTGCCTGTTTATACAGTAGATACCTCTGAAAGTGCTGGGAATACAGCTGGGTTGGGATACCCAAAATGCGATCATAGATGGCTGTGACATTAGCCAGTTTCTGCTGCTCTGTTTCCCAATTTATGTAGGCTTCCCAAAGGCGATCTGAGCGAAAGTCCGTCCCTGCTGCAAGAACTGCATGTTCGTAGGAGCTAGAGAAGGAAAAAAAAAAACACTTGATTTTACTTCAACAAGAAAAAAAAAATCTTAAAATGACTACCGGTAGATTTTAATACATTCCTGATGTTCTAAGCTGTGACAGCTTAAGAGGTAATGACAAAAACTTGCACTTACGCTCGAATGCGTCCCTCAGTTTCAGGGTCACTGAGATCTGAATTCTCCTTAATAAAGGTGAGATAGTGAAGCCAAAGGTCCACACTAAGAGGAATGGCCTGTAAGCCTCTTCTGTACACCTAGGAAAATTTAAAACAATTTGTCATTTGCTGAAAGGATTTTACAACATTCTTAAAAAAAATTCCTCCTTTATGAAGCCTGTAAAAGTTTCAAACAATATGGTGCTAAATAAAAAAGCTCATGTAAAGTAGAAGTAAAAATAAACAAAACATGAGAATCCAAACAAAACATTTACCTCTTCTGCAATCTGTACATCACCATGCTTTTTCTCAAGATCTGCGTACTTCTTCCAGTAGCCATAGCAGTAAGGGTATCGCAGAAAAAACATATCAAACGACTTCCTTGCAGCTGTAAGAACATTCTGCAAAAAGACAGCAAAAATATTACCCTTTTTTTAACATAAAATAAGCTTCATAATTTATAATAATGATGCGTAAATTATATTATTTCTCACACATACAATCGAAACAAGTCTCAAATGCTCTTACCTCTTGCTCCACATACTGCAGCAGGGTAACCCAAGAATTAAAATCATCTGGGTTGTCTTCACAGACTTTAAAAAGTCTTTCAAACTCTGAAGGTATCACTGGCTCTGTAGGAACAGGTTCTTCCTGTTCAACTTCTTTGGCTGTTTCTTCCAGCTCCATGCCATCCTCTGTCATTGGTGCTGCTAGAGCTCCATCTAAAAAAGGTTTACAGACTAAATTAGTCTAAATTAATAAATTAAACTGAAAAAATTTTTATTCAAATAAATGGCGACAGACTTTTACCATTAGCTTGCTTTACAATTACCTACATTTAATGATGTTGCATTTAGACCAGATGTTTTTAAATACCTTGACTGCCATCTTGTAGATATTCCCCAGGCTGAGACCCAGTAGGTTCTGCTATTTGATCTGCCTCGTCTGTGGGCGGTGGTGGAGGAGGAGGAGGAGGTGGAGGTGGTGGATGCGCTCCATGGAAGAGTGGAGCATTAGCAAGCTGAAACTGCTCCACAGCCTTCTCCACAGATCCCAGCTCTGAGTTCATCTGCAGCTGCTCTGGCCCTGGAGCTTCTTGAGAAGAATCAAAATCCGCAGGCGAGATGTTAGGGAGTGGTCCTGAAGAAACCTGGCTTGCAGACCACTCCAAAGGAATTTCAGGAAGATGCTCATTTCCATTGCTCTCCATGACAGTGGACTCAATGTCCAGCATTCCACTCCAAAAGTCTTCTGGAAATGTCTGGCCTTTTGTAAAAAATATAAAAATAAAATATTGTGTTGTTACTGCACCCAACATTCAAACGGTAGAAAATTGAACTTTGTCACTTCAAGCAAAAACTTAGCCATTTACTTTTATCAAATTCAGTATTATGAATATTTATTTTTAATTTCTCTTGGATTAAGACCTAAACAACATGAATAAGTTAAAACAAAGTGGATTCCTAGAAACTGTGGTTAAAGTCCACCATCTAAATAATGTTTAACCTTTATGGGCTAGATGACAATTTGTTAAATCAGATATGACCCATCACAACTTTAGAGGCACAAAATTCAGAAAAAATTGTAATGATTTTAAAGTGACAGAGTAAACAAAACCATGTAAAAAAACCAACAACAAAAACAACAACAAAAAACAAGAAAACTAAAATTTGCGTGTTTTTAATAATTAATTTTAATATAAAAACATGTTACAAGAGCTTGTTAATGATTTTCTTACCAGAGAAAGGAACCTTGAAACGAAGCTATCTCAACCATAATGAGGTAGTTTTTGTTTTAATGAGGTTAGAATTACACGAACTTCGTATAATTTACTATATTATGATTCTACTTTCTTTGCAAATAGTGAGCTGGTGCAACAAGATACTGTACTTCCTTGTTCTAAATTAAATACGCCCTAACCGAGATACTAAAAATACGTATCCTCGTGATTAGTAGTGTATAAATAACTACTTTGCGTATCTACCAAAATGTAAAACATATAGATTTAAAATGTATGAATAGGACAGTGTGGTCTGTTGCAACCGATGATCCTCGCATGATGTGAAACCAGGAGGTGATTTTGCTCAAAGTTCAACCTGAAGTTGGGCCCGTCTACTTCAAGCCAACTAGCACAGCTTCTACCTTGACACAAGCGCCATTTTTAACTTCGAGTTCATTTAAACGCCATCATTTAGTTAGACAAATATTGTTAATGCATGCGGACTCAATATATTGTATGTGATTCACCCAACCGATAGGATGTTTTGTACAAGACCAGCTCAAGGAAACGCCATGCCATCTCCAGTAATTAGTCGGCACCATGTTCCACGATAGCTAGCGGGCTAGCGACGCTAATAGCATGGCTTGAGTTCGCTGAATGCTAAACTGAAACCATTCCTAACTACGAAACAACGAAGAAAGCCAGTGTTGGAAATCTCACCTGTAGCGTTCACGTCACTGTAAAGAATTTCGTGATATTTTAGACAAGCTCAAAAGCGCAAACAAACGAGAGAACGCGCCTTATATTTAACAACTTGCCTCACTGAACAGACTACTGCGCATGCTCACTCCTGTCGTTACCGAGACGCATGACAAGGGGTCTTCCAGGCACAGATACAGGGGCTTCCTTTCCAAAACATTAAAACCCAGAAAGAAACATGAAAACATGTAAACAATGAGTTGTGCATAGACTGCGGACGCACAATGGCAACAATGAGGCTAAAAATGCTTAATAATAATGATAATACATGTAATAATAAAATGAGTAGCCCTGATAGACAAAATAACTAAAAGGCCCACGGTTGAAAAGAGATACTGTACAAGGTGAAACACAAAGCAAACAAAAATAATTGTATTTTGGTTTGTGAATATGAATACTGACTTGTATATGGGACATGGAACAAATGGCTTGTTTTCAGACCCAGTTGATCTAAAAAAAATAAAACTTCCACCATGCTGTTAAAACTATAGGCTTCAAGGTGATGTGGGGTGGAACCAAATTGTGTATCAAGGTCCCAGTTACACCCCAAATTAGCAATACAGTTATATAATATATCTATGTACGGATCCCATTCCTGCCCTGTTCATTTTGGCATTCCACAGGGCTCTGTTTTGGGGCCATTGCTGTTTCTGATCTATCTGATTCCTCTTGGTCCGATAGTTTCGCCTTTTAAGGATATCTCCTAGTCCTATCATTGTTATGCTGATGACATCCAGTTGTACCGGTATATCGCTTTTCTTCCAAATGAAGTTTCACAACTACACATTTTACTTAACTGTTTGGATTCGATTAAAAACTGGATGAGTGAAAATGTTCTCCAGCTAAATAGAGAGAAAACTGAAGTAATCATCTTTGCTCCAGATAAAACTACTGCAATGATAAAGCAGATTGGGCCTCTTGGTCATGTTGCTAAATCCTCAGTTAAAAACCTTGAGATAAAATTTGACTCAGGTTTTACTCTGGAAACTCATGTAAAGTCTCTGGTTCCTTCCTGTTTCTCTGTGAAATATCGTCAAGCTTAGCCATACTGTATTGTTTCTCGTCCAGATGGAAATGTTAATTCATGCTTTTGTTTCGTCTCGCCTGGATTCTTGTAATGCACTCTACACTTGTTTAACGAAAACCTCCCTAAACCGGTGGCAGTGTGTGCAGAATGCTGCTGCTAGACTCCTGACTGGATCTTCAAAATTGTGTCTTATAACTCCACTTCTAAAGAAACTCCATTGGCTCCCAGTTCATTATCCACTGGATTTCAATGTTTTGGTTTTAACTTGGCGAGCTCTGCATGGACAGACACCAATATACATATAAGAACGTTTACATCTCCACACCCGTATTAAAGCTTTGAGGTCCAATGACCTGCTGATTGTCCCCAGACAAAACTGAAAACTGGAGACAGAGCCTTTTCTTCTGGCTCCAAGACTCCGGAACTCCCTTCCTCAAACTCTCTGATCAGTGGACTCTGTGGCTTATTTTAAAGGCCAGCTAAAAACTCTTTTTTCATCTGCCATTACTTAAATTTGTTTTGTGCACTTTTTAATTTTGTTTGTCGAAGCACTTTGTGATTTTTATGCTGAGAAGCACTATATAAATAGTAAAGTTTTACTTACAGCGTGACCTCAGCAGAAGTACGAGTACTTGCAGGACGATTAAGATTCAAAGATTCAAAGAGCTTTTGCACCAGTTTTCACCAATACAGCGTGAATATGTATGCACAGTCATCCTGAAGATGGGGTGAGTGTGTAAAGCTGCTGCTTATTCAGAACATGACATGTTCTTCAGCGCGGCCTCTCTCATCCATGTCGGGATGAAGGTCAAAGGATGTGAAAAAAGGAAAGTACCATGAGGGTCACAGCGTTGGTATTAAAAAAAAGGTATCACATTTTGTCTGCCAAGACACCGCATAAAAACTATACCAATAAGCACATTTAAGACTATGTCCCGATCAGGTTTTTCTGGCCCCGAGTCCGAGTCCTTTAATTTTAGGAATTGGCCGATACCGAGTCCCGATCCGATACTTCTAAAATACATTTTTAAAATGAAGGGGAAAAAAAAGAAACAGATCCAGATGTCCCTTCATTTTTATTTTATTTACCTTAACATTTAACAGAGTACTTCTGTGAGGTAGATTGAACAATCAAGTAATAAGATTTAAAATAAAATTCTTCACATTGAAGTTTAGTGCAACAGTATGAAATAAAAATGTCTAATTTAAAATAAGCAGCTCAACTTAAAATACCAGAACATGACCAGAACATGACCAGAACCTGACCACAACCTGGCCAGAACCTGACCAGAACCTAGACCACAACCTGACCAGAACCTGACCACAACCTGACCAGGACATGACCACAACCTGACCAGAACCTGACCACAACCTGACCAGGACATGACCACAACCTGACCAGAACCTGGCCACAACCTGACCAGGACATGACCACAACCTGTCCAGAACCTGACCACAACCTGACCACGACCAGGACATGACCACAACCTGACCAAAACCTGGCCAGAACCTGACCACAACCTGACCAGGACATGACCACAACCTGACCACAACCTGACCACAACCTGACCAGAACCTGGCCAGAACCTCATCACAACCAGAACCTGAGCAGGCATGTAAACAAATAAACTTTAAAGTGTCAGTTTTATAAAAATAAGGCTAGTAACATGCTTTTCTGAACAGCACTCCTTAACTCTCCTCCTGTGGCTTCACAGAAGGAAGTGTATGTTTTTCTTTATGAGATAAATATAAATATAAAGTCTCTTGCAGCGTGAGCTGGCTCGTCTTCGGCTGGGTTGTCTGGTTAAACTCTGTGTATTGTGTCGGGTGTTTGTTTCTGATGTGCCTAATCAGGTTTGTTGTGTTAAATGCAGCCTTTTCCTTACCTCCTCTTGAAATACGAACTTTCCATTTGTCATCCACTTTAAAATATCTCCACACGACAGACATCGCTGCCTCCACTTCAAGTTAATGCCGCGTTCCGCTTCTTTTTTACGACAGTCACCGCTTTACGGCAGGCACTGCTTTACGGCAGGCACTGCTGCAAAACTATTGTGCATGTTTTGTTCCGAGACAATTTGACTCTGTAACTCAACATACAGTTAATATAATATTCCCGTTTGTGTTTAGAATAAATATACACATATATATCCGATCCCTGATCGGTGTGTAACGCCCGAGTCGAGTCTGAAATCACGTGATCGGGACCCGGTTTCCGATCATGTGATCGGATCGGGACATCCCTATTTAAGACAGTTACATGTTGCATGTTGAGACTGAGGCAGGGAGGTTTCTGTCCATGAGACATTCCAGATAGCGACAGTCTGACCAGCCGGCCTCCGATAACGCTCATAGAAAAGTTCCGGGGGGGGGGTAGCAGACAAGACAAGAGCAGCTGTTTTGTCCACAGTAGAGCACATCTCAGGAGAAATTAGATATCCAGCCTTTTTCAAGGCTGTTTCCAAGGGAGTCAGATAAGAATTGACAAATATTTTCACTTCAGGCTCACATTGTAATTTCTGCAGCCTTCAGTCTGTAAGGGCGACTCTGTTCCAAGTGATCCAATTCGGGACTTTTTCCACTGATCCAAGCTCTGACCTCAGATGTTGACCACAGCGTCCAGAGTCCCAATCCGAGGGTGATCTGTTCACCCTCTGGATAAGCTCGCAAACAGCTGATTTCTCGAGGTCACCGCGCAGACCAGACGTCGGGTGCTCCAGGCATTAAGTCCTGCTGAAGTCTCCCTCTTTTGCGATAGGCCAGTGCTCCACAAACGCCAAAAAGCAAAGCGCTGCCATCGTAATCCAATATAATCCAGATTCTTCACCTCCACAGAGCACAGCACAGAGAGCGAGACGCACACCATCCACACCCACAGGAATCCATGGCGTATCCTCTTCGTCACTCTGTGAGGGTGGAAAGGCTCCCCTTGTGCCTTTTCTTCTGTAGAAATCTTGTTCGTAGAATCGAATGCCCAAACCTCCAATCCATCTTAATTTGCGTTCGAGGTGCTTTGCTGAGGAGCTGCAGGCAGCAGCAGGGGGGGG
>JBBPBX010000552.1:40557-67799 GCA_038048925.1 Garcialebias charrua
GCAACCGGCCCAGGCAACCTCCCCGGGAAGGTGTTGAAAGAATGTGCTGATCAACTCTGCGAGGTCCTGGCCAACATCTTTTAACTCTTCACTTACCCTGGAGACAGTTCCCATCTGCATGAAGACTGCTACCATCATCCCAGTCCCAAAAAGCTCTACAGTGACTGGTCTGAAGGACTATCGGCCAGTGGCCCTCACCCCGATAGTCGCTAAATGCTTAGAAAAACTGGTCATGACCCACATCAAAACAAACATCAACGAGGACCCTCATCAGTATGCATACCAGGAGAACCGATCAACAGAGGATGCCATCCTCTGTGGTCCACACTGTACAGTACTCAACCACCCATGGAGCAGAAAGCCTCTTACGTCCGTATGCTCTTTGCAGACTTCACATCTGCTTTCAACACCATGATCCCCCAACTGGGACCCTGTACGTAATTTCGTTCCACCACATGTACCACATGGGGTGCGAATGACAATAAAGAATCTCTGACTGTAAACTATGTAAAAAAGAAAACAGTATAAAGCACCAACTCACACTAAATTGAAGAACACAAGATAATCAAGTAAATGGACTGTACTTATAGCACCTTTCTTATCTGATCAAGACACTCAAAGCTCTTACCATACCATACCATACCATTTTATTTATAAAGCACTTTAAACAGGAACAAGTCCACACCAAAGTGCTGGACAAACAAACACGCAACAGGCAACACATACAATGAAGTACAACACGAAAAACATAAAAACATTGCAGATCATAAATCAAACGATCCAGTACAAATCAGCTGGCATTGAAAGCAATGGAGTAGTAGTGAGTTTTTAACCGGGATTTGAAAACCGAGAGGGAGGGGGCCTGTTTGATGAGCAGCGGTAACTCGTTCCAGAGTCTTGGGCCTGCTACAGAGAACGCCCTGTCACCCCTGCGCTTAAGGCGAGTTTCTGGAACTATCAAGAGCACCTGATCCTCTGACCTCAAAGCACGTGGAGGGACATATGGGTGTATCAGATCTGAGAGATAGGCGGGGGCGAGACTGTTCAGCGATTTGTAGACATACATGAGAATTTTGAATTGGATTCGAAGATGAACCGGTAGCCAGTGAAGGGAGGCCAAGACTGGTGTAATGTGCTCTCTTTTGCGTGTGCTGGTTAAAAATCGGGCAGCTGCGTTCTGAACCAGTTGCAATCGTGCAATGGTGGCTTGACTGACGCCAAACAGAAGTGAATTGCAGTAATCAAGCCTAGATGTAATGAATGCGTGAATCACTGTCTCCAGGTGCTTTTTGGATAATATGGGCTTCAGCTTAGACAGACGCCTCAGCTGGAAAAAACAGGATTTGACGATCATGTTTACATGACTGTTGAGTTTCATGGAAGGATCCATTATCACTCCCAGATTTTTGACTTTTTGTTTTTCGGACAGGGGTAGAGCAGACAGGTCAATGCAGTGGTTTGAGGTTGTGTCATTGGGAAGGAACAATATGGCTTCAGACTTCTTATCATTGAAGCTTAAGAAATTTAAAGCCATCCAGTCCCTGATGTCAGCCAGGCAGTCGAGCAGAGGTTGAATAGAGCCTGTACCAGTACCTGTACCAGTGCCTGTACCAGTGCCTGTACCAGTACCAGTGCCTGTACCTGTACCAGTGCCTGTACCAGTTTAAACAAGATGGCGCCCGTAAGCATGGCTGCGTGTCCACCTCTCCTGTGGGTGTTTGGAATAAGAAAGCTCTTTACAATCTGTGTCCACATTTAGCCATTCATATAGCACTCTACTAGATCTATACAAAGCTAACTGAACAAATCATTCTAAAGAGACTAATCAGTGCTTTTAGATCACATTCATACACTGATGGGATACACATCGGAGGCATCGAGGGGTTCAGTGTCTTGCCCTGAGACACTTCGACATGTGACTCCTGGTGGATTCAAACCTCCAACTCTTGCATTGGAGAACGACATGCTCTAACCTTCTGCCACAGCCGCCCCAAGAATAAATGAATAAATGGAGGAGAATAAAAGTATGAATCATTAGATGTTATAGTGCCAAAATGAACTTCATTTGCAGGGTGACTGGGCTTAGCCTTAGATAGGGTGAGGAGTTCCATCATCCGGGGGAGCTGAGAGCCGCTGCTCCTCTGCATCGACAGGAGTCAGTTCAGGTGGTTCAGGCATCAGGATGTCTCCGCTTCCCTTTAGAGCACATGCGTCCAAAGCTGGGCACCGCTAATTAAAAAATTAGTTCCACAATTTCTAAAACGCTTATTAATTTTTTTAGGTCCACAATTTCAAATGCACAAAGGCCTTATCAAAATTAGGGGAAGCTAATCTAATCCGCTATTTATATTCAACAATTTGTAGCCAGCAACGTTTTGCAATATCTGCACCACACTGCCAACTACAGGCGTATAAACTAATATACACCTCACCTTGCCCTACTTTTTAACAGCGATTCGCTCCGGGTGTCATCTATTAAAATACAACTTTCACTCAGGGTCCAAAATTTTAAAAGTTGTTTAATGTGTGGAATGCTTTTCGACTGCTTCTTTGTCCTTTTTTTGTTTGTTTATTGTAGATTTTTCATTAAAAATGCATCGATAAACTTATTTTTAACTGTTTTCTGGAAAACTGAAGTGCCCTGCAATGCATTATGGGTATACAGATGACGAAGGTGCTATACAAATAAAGTTTATTGTTTATTATTTAATGATTTATTTTTAAGCCACAAAATGAAAAAGCTGTGAATTTGTGCTTGTTAATTTCTGTGCACATGTCATGTGCATGCATGAAAACCTTGATTTTCTTTGGAAAGAAATAAAGAAGAAATAAAAAAACATTTCCAGACACTATTTTACTGTATTACTGAAAAAACACATCTACTCAAAAATTGTGGTGGCCATGAGTAAATAAACACAATGTGATTAAACAAATATATAAAAATATAAAAAGTATATACACAACAAAATGCCTATAAAACATAAGCTGGTGAAAATTCTCAGTCGTCCAGGACATGATAAAATCAAAAAAGGCGTTCAATACAAGATCAACTGGACTTTATTTGTTGCAGAAAACGTTCAGAATGGCAGCTGTGAGACTGAAGTTTTATGCGTTTTATTAGTATAAAACTTCTTCTCAGTCTTACAGCTGCCATTCTGGATTGAAAAAGCCTTTTGGATAAAGGGTGAAACGTTTTCTGCAACAAATAAAGTCCAGTTGATCTTGTATTGAACGCCTTTTTTGATTATAAAACATGAGAAATAGAAAAAAAATGTTTTTAGTCACTTAGTGTAACAGTTTTATTCCCTGCCCTTCCTCAACTTCAGGCTACTCTGACTGTTCTTCTGTGCTCATCTCCAGCTGCACTGGAGGGGATGGGTGTGTTATATTTGGTGAACAGATCGATGAGTACCTGCTCACCCAAAAAGGCAGCATCGGTCAACACCACGTTTAAATCTCAAATACACGGGTGTGTCGCCACGGCATTTATACATGATGAAAGTAACCCAAATACATAAAACTAACGACTCGCCGTCGAATGGTCGACACAAAACGCACAATAAAATCCTTCGGCCACGTTAATTTGGCTTGAAACAGCTGGGTTTTCTAAGGATTTCCATTAGTAACCCACAACCAACCGGCAGACAGTTAGCGTCTATAGGTACTCAACAGATTTAATGAAAAGTAATAAAAATACATGAAAATAACGACTCACCGTCGCGTGGTATACACAGAACACAAAATAGAATCCCCCGGCCGCGTTAATTTGGCTTGAAACAGCTGGGTATTCTAAGGATTTGTCCAAGTACCCAGCACAAACAGCTAGCCACGGAATTAGCCTCTGAGTTCACCTCTAACCCGGAAGCTGTCGAGATGGAATAGTCCATTTTTAGTAGGGGGATAATGAAATCAACCGTTTTTTAAATTGCTTATTTAATGATTGTTTTCATCGTAACTATAATTATTTTTATGTTAAATGTAGATTAACAAGCAGGATCAATGTTAGGAATTAGGTGACTGGCCGGGGCGCGGCGGGGCCGGGGCCTCATGCTGATGGGATCCCCAGGCATTTACCTACATGGTAGATCCCCCCCTCTGCTCCCTCCCCCCTCCAACCCTCCCTCACCCTCACACCCTCCTCCTCTCTGCTGTTTACGGTAGGGAAAAAGGTAAAACAAGCAGCATTATGAGCTTGTAAATAAGTTTATTGGTTTTTACTGATAGATAATTAGTTATTAGCGGTACTGCATTTTAAATAAAAATAGCAGAAATCCGCTTATGAATTATAAAAGTTAGTCAATTCACAAAAACGCTGACAAAAAGTTTAGGTCCACTGTAAGCGGAATAGCGATTTAGCGCTCCCCTAGCGGTCTGTGCCCACCTTTGCATGCGTCAAACTCAAGGCCCGGGGTCCAAATGTGGTCCTCGTTGACTCTGGCCCCCAAGATGATGGAAAATACTTTTATCACTTTAATTTTTTCAGTAATCTTTGGTTATGATGTCAAAAGTGCAACAGAGAACATCAAACGAGTCCAGTCAAATTATTTTTGAGGAACCTGCAACCAAGAAAAGATATTTGGTGTCTAACTTGAGTTCGTGTAGATTCTGAAATTGGCCCTTTAGTTTGAAAAATGTTTAATTTTGGTCCCCTTTTGTAAGTGAGTTTGACACCCCTGCATTAAAGGTTTTCCAGGCATGTCCCACTCACAGGAGGCTTGGGGAAACACTCAGAAGACAGTGGAAGGATTGTGTTTCTTCTCTGGCTTGAGATGTCTCAGGGTCCCCCAGGGCCAGAAGCTGAAAAGTGTCACTGGGAAGAGGGATGTCTGGGTTTCTCTCCGGGACTTGCTGCCTCCGTGACTTGAAAAGCGCAGTAGAAGATGGATGGATGATTTCTGGTATTTCACAGCAAGAAAGTTGTTTGATTGCTTGACCAGGGGCCTGGTTGAACTTTGCATGTTCTCGCATGAGTGTGTGCTCCAGTTTCCTCGGAGACCAAAAACATGCATGTTAGGCTAAATGGTCACTTTGTCGTCCCTCAGTGAGAGTGTGAATGATTCTTTTTCTCTATAATGGTCTCTGTGATGACTTGAAACCTGGTGTCCCCTGCATCTGCAGTGATGGACATAGCACCACTAACCCCACAACCCAGACAAAGCAGGTAAAGATAAATGGATGTATGATGTGACCAAAACATCTCACTAGTGAACGAGGCAAACAGAGAAGCAGAACATCAAACAACAAAATAGAAGTCCAGCTGATTTGTTTTAAAGCTTTTTTTTTACCAGTAGGATCATTATTGAGCTCATTGACCAACATTACAATTCCAAATTCCAAAAAAAAAATATTAATTTAATTTAAAATACAAAAAAATTCCATACAATAAAACAAATAATACACAAATCAAAATGAAAGGTAGCAGAAGAAGAATAAATCTTATGATGTCTGCTCCTTCTATCCTCAAAATATTTTTAAACAAAATATATATTATACTGTACAATAAAAGCAATACTAAAAAGAAAAAACACATCAACTCAAACAACAGTTTCTTTGGATTCAATTATACTTATCATATACCTTCAAGAAACTAGCTTTAATCATTATCTTAAATACAGAGATCATCCTCCAAACCATTCCATAGACCTATTCAAACCACTACTCTTCACATTTTGCATTAAAACTGTTGTGGCATGCTTAATGTTGCAGCGTGTGTGCAACTCATATATTGAGAAAAAAACTGAGAAAAGTGTAAATTAAATGCATGTAGGGTTTTTCTATTTTTCAGCTGAAAGGCTGTATTTCCCCTCCCTTCTCACGCACAGCCTCCACGTCACACACTGATCCAACGGAAACTGAATGAATGATTCAAATCGGAAAGAACCGACAGAGTAAACCCCGCTCTGCAAGTCGTTAGGCCGACAAAATACTTTTATTTATTTTATGAATGAAGCCTAACGTGTTCCTGTTATGCTGCAGGTCCCAGTGGACGTTACTAAACGTATACTACTCGTACAAATGGCGTCAACACGAAGCACCGGACCGGTTGAGCATTCACGTCGCGCGCATTTGAAATGGCGTAGTGTCTTTAAGGGTAGTCGGAAATTTTAGAACTTAAACGAAAACGTTAATTTCTCATGTCTGCTTTGCTTTTTTAAAAACATAAACTGGGTTAGAATTTAATAGAACCACTTCTTATGATTGGATACACTGTTTACACTTTGTAAACCCATTTTAATTAAAGTTATTTCGGTTTTAAATTATGAATGGAATAATTTTGAAATTATTCAACATTCATTCATCACATACGGATGTTCGCTTTAGTTTCTGAGCACATGTAATAGTTAATGGTTGTCATATGTGTCGTGAGGCCCGGGAAGTTCACTGAAGCCGACGCTCGGCTATTTTTTTCCCCTTTGTTTTAAGATGTCCGAGCTTTGAATGTGCTCCTGAACGCATCAGCGGGGTGTAGAGGAAGTGGCGGCTGATCTGGGTCCGCACCTTTTCCGGTAACACACCAGAGAGAACGGCTGGAGACACTGACAGAGACAGAGGGGGGTGAAACGGTTCGGGGGTCGACAAAACGCAGGTATGTGTCCGGCTTTCAGCTTGTAGTGAGCGGAAAGAACTGTTCGGGTCCAAAGTTGTCGTCTGTTCTAACACTCCTCCCTTCTTCAAACGGCTCCTGTGTCACAGGGAGAAGAGAAGAAGAAGAAGAAAGTCGGATGAATCGGTTTAGATCCGTCTTCGTCTGGACGCCCCGGTACAGAAGCGGGGCGGGAATCAACAACTTCACATTTTCGGACCTGTTTTAACAAAAACAAGACGAAGAAGAAAAAAAAATCAACGTGTTTTGAAATGTATCGAGTGGATGAGAAAAACTACTGACTGTGGACAGCTGGCAGTTAAGGAGGAAGTGGGAACCCCCGGATTGGACTGGGCCTCATTTAAACTGTCTGCTTTTTTTGGGGGTGAGTTTGGATCAACTACTAAAAGTTTCTGGTCCAGCTCACCTGGAAGTGAGAGGATTCATTTGAAGAAGAAGAACATTGTGGTTTTTGGAGGGAGCCTGTCCTCACAAAGCTTCGTGAGAGATGTCACGATGAAAATATATCCCCACCCAAATCTGTGAGGGCTCGCTGTTCCTCCTAAGAGCTCAGGTCGGGTTACCTCAGTCCAGACACTTGTAACTGTACAAACTTGAATATTGACGCTTGTGTCAGGTCACCTGTGGAGTCTTTGCACTGAAAGTTGGAGTAAAAAACCACTTTTCCCACTCCCAAGGGAAGAACTGCTTTTCTTTTTCCTGCAACGAAGTATTTATGCACATCAGACAAGATGGGGAAAATGCTTTCAAAGATCTTTGGCAACAAGGAGATGAGAATATTGATGCTTGGACTTGACGCCGCCGGGAAAACGACCGTCCTGTACAAGCTGAAACTGGGACAGTCGGTCACCACCATCCCCACGGTCGGGTTCAACGTAGAGACCGTCAACTACAAGAACGTGAAGTTCAACGTGTGGGACGTGGGCGGTCAGGACAAAATCCGACCGCTCTGGAGACATTACTACACGGGTACCCAGGGCCTGATTTTTGTGGTGGACTGTGCCGACAGGGACCGCATCGACGAGGCGAGGCAGGAGCTCCACCGGATCATCAACGACCGGGAGATGAGGGACGCCATCATCCTCATCTTTGCCAACAAACAGGACCTCCCAGATGCCATGAAGCCCCATGAGATCCAGGAAAAGCTGGGCCTGACCCGGATCAGAGATAGGAATTGGTACGTTCAGCCCTCTTGTGCAACAACGGGGGATGGACTGTACGAGGGCCTGACTTGGCTCACCTCAAATTACAAATCCTAATGTTTCCTCCTCCCCACTCACCAGCCTGGACACTTGGAGGGAAAACGTAGCTAAAATATAAAAAAAAGAGCAATTATCACCATGATCGCTTTCCTGAAAATGTATTAAAGAGTCACATCGCCTTTTGGTTTTATATTCTCTTTTTTGATGATAGCTTTTCTTTAACCCCAAATTTCATTTAAGCAAAACAAAAAGCTTTTTCTTTTCTTCTTTTCGTTGTAAAATCAGCAGTCTGCTAAAATACATAACAAGTTGCTTTCGAGCTCTTATGTCTTCAGGTTCCTCCTCGGTTTTTAACTTCCTGTAGAGGACACGTGTGTAGTTTTGCCTCATGACCGAGCTGCGTATCCAAAGGAATGGAAAAGTCCAGAAATCAGCACCTCACTCGTGACTTAACCTGCCTCCAGTTTGATGTAAGAGCGTGTATCAAGGATGTGTCAGGACCTCAACAGCTCACCTGCTTTCAGAGTCGATTGTAACGGGAAGGATGGGGACACGTGGGACGGCGTGGTCCATCATGTCTCGTGTGGACGTTTTGGATACTGTACTCAAACACCCACTGTGATATGGATTTATATCGTTTCAGGGTCAGCATCTGTTACCACCACTCTTATTATTTTCTTACTTTTGTTTCTCGGAGCAGGACTTAAGTATTTGTAGTTTCAGTTGCCTTAGCGGGGATCCAGGTGCTCCGATACTGAGACGGTTCCTACAACAAAGGGTGTTCTTAACAGCTGAGTTTGCACTTTGGGTGGCTAGCAACTTGCTGGTCGCATGTCTTTTGATGTACTTTTGAACTCCAGCAAGTTTATGAAACCCCACCCACTACGTCCTTTACACCACCACCACCTACAGGTGCTCCAGTGACTGCAAGCCCCTTTTATTTCTGTGCTTTTATATATTCTTTTTGCTAAATAAGCCATCATCACCAGCCTGGAAGGTCCTGCAGTCAGTTCAGTTACAAGTTTGCGCATATTGCTGTTTAAATTTTTTCTTCATCTTCTTATGCTCTGCTGTTGAAATAATAAAAATGAAATGTGTATCCAGATCAGCGTGGAAGTGGTGCCTTTTCAATGAGCAGCTGCCACCGTCGCTCACGTAACGTTTCCCTTTTGAAAGAAGTTGAGCTCGTAAAAGAGGAAACGAGAGTTTTCGGGACGTTTTACGATGGTTGAAAGAAGAAGAAGAAGAAGAAACTGAAGTGAACTGAGCCTCGGCCTGTTTCCTTTCTGTTCCTGTGTGTGTGCGTTTTTGTTTCAGGCTACCTTGTAGGGACCAGTTTTACAAAAAACTCATGCATTGTGGGAACCGACTGCTCTTTATGGGGACCAAAGCCAGGTCCCCATAAAGATAAGTCTTGTTGGGGGTTAAGTTTAGGACTAAGATGTGAATTATGGATGGGTTAGGTATGTACTTGTAGGGTAAGGGTTAGGTTATAGAAAATGAATGGAAGTCCGTGCAAAGTCCCCAAAACGTACATTTACAAGAACGTGTGTGTGTGTGTGACTGTTAATAAATGATGATAGGTCCAGTTTCAGAGTAGTGAGTTGGCAGATGAACTGTGCCTTGAAGTATCACTATCAGGGTGCTAACTTTACAGATTTGAAGGAGTCATTGAAAGGTGATTTAAAAAGCAATCACTACATTATTGGTCAAGTTTAACCTCCAAAGTTTTTAATAAAGCTGCACGATTTAGGCTAAAGTAAAAGTAAAAACCCTTTTATTGTTGTATTTCGTTGTCTTTTTCTTCTTGGTGTAGTTTCTGAGGTTAAAGTCCTCACCAGCCTGGAACTCTGCCTCGTGTACGGTAACCCTGAGGTGCAGATCTGACACGAGGCTACTGTTTCAAGGCCATTCCCTCTTCTTCTTTCACCGGCTTGTGCTTGATATTGGAGCTCTGTGTGCTTTTTGACGCGATGGAAAGAAGGAACTTTGTTGGAGTTTGTGAGCTTCTTCTGTGCAGTATAGATCAGGGTGTGAAGCGCGCGGTGATGTCACTTCGTGAAGTCAGAAAACACGTTTAAAAAAAGATGATGGGTGGCAGACAAAAAAAGTTATAATTTGTAACAATAAACTGGTTTCTAAACTGAATGGCTCTGTTTCCAAAACCTCGCTGATCTTTAGGGAGAGTCAAAGTCCAGGAGTTTCTGCAGGAATGCTTGTGTTCTGTTTGTTTATGGACTGTTTGTTCTGCAGCTCTCTGTGTGAAGTTTAACCTGTTGGGGAGCCCAGAATGTGATGTCCATTGTGAAGGACAGGGACGTTTACCCAAGATATACACACAAATAAAGCAGCCTGTTATCTCTCTTGAAACCGCTGCCACTTTTCTTTAAAAAAAAAAAAAATGAAATCAGCAGTCACAAGAGTTTCCTGTCCTTTCAGAGCACAGTTGTTGCATCTGAACCATTGTGTTCTGAAGAGTTGACGGGCAGGGCCCAGGAAGTGTCAACTGGGACCTTGTTTGCTCATGATTTTCCATTCACAGTTCCTGATGGTGGATGTGGACGCTTTGACCTAAAAAATGCGCCTTGATTTCTCAGAGGGGGGAGCCAGGGAGAGGAAAAGAGAAGTTTTGAAACGGCACAGCTCTTACGTCGGCGCTGAGCCGGTGAATCGTGCTGCGCAGGTTGCAGGCCACTTCCTACAGCATGGATGCATTGCACACCCTGGCAGGGGTCAAGAGCTGTCACGGGGGTCAGGAGTTGTCAGGCTCATCTGTGGCCCTCACTTAACAGTTTACAACTTGAAACTTTGCATTGTCAGCCCCAGTGGTGTACGTTAGTCTACATTTTTTCTTATACTGGGTATACTGGGCTTAGAAACCAACGTACGTCAGTAATATTACATTTATTTTGATTTTTAAGCATCGTGAACATTTCATAATTTCTCTGATGCTTATATTTGAATAAATGTACACTAAACTTTGTACAACAGCTGGCTTTGTATTAAAAACATGTTATAGAATGAATAAAACTATCAAAGCAAAACATGTTCAAGTATTAAATAGTAAGTACAGTATTAGTATACAAAAAACAGGTTGAACCAACTCATTGTGTCTATAAAATGTTCCAAATGTGTTGACAACGGCACATGCCCAATGATGTCACCATTGGGCACTTTTAAGTGGGTATACCGTATTTTCCGGCCCATAAGTCACAGTTTTTTTTTAATACTAATTTTCATGTCCTGCAACTTATAGGGCGAAGCAACATATTTGGGGATTTTTTCCCCCCATATTTTTAGACCAATTTTTGGCTGAGATATAACCGTTTCCATTCATTCTGACGAAAAAAATGGAGCAGTACCACTTTCGGCCGCTAGGGTCCACCGACCGTTCCCAGCTCATGTGTCCGACAGAAGCGTCCTCTGCTCGGACTCGCTCTGTCGCAGCCCGGCCTCCTGCTCTCTGGAGCTCTGACACTTCCAGAGACTCCACCAACCGTTCCCAGCGTCAGCGGTGACGCGTGATAGATGCGACTTATAATGCAAAGCGACATATTTATGGATTTTTCCACTTTATTGGACATAATTGGACTGATGCGACTTAGGCTGTGCGACTTATTGGGCGGAAAGTACGGTACTATAATTCCCAAGCTTTTCTAATGGGTATTACTCCGTATGCCATGTATCATAGACTACACACTGGTCAGCCCTGTGTTCTGCTTATCGATTTGAGGTCCTGCTTCATTGCATTCATGCAGGTCTTGCCTTAGCACCACCATTGTATGTTGCAGGGCGGGGGCTGGGTTGTCCAGACTATTGTACGCCTACGATGGGACGGGGGCTTCAAACAACAGCTCACTGGTAGTTCCTCTGTCAACTGTTGACTCAGGTGTTCCTCCTTGATTTTGATCTTTCATCAGTTCTTCATCAAAGTGGACAGCTGTCAATCAAACAATAACGGGTGGAGGAATCTTATTGTTTCAAATAGAGCTCTCTAACCCTTTGATTGCTGTACAGTACTCGGCTCACTGTGAACGTGCAACACTTTGAGACACGATCAGCAGCTAGAAGCTCGGAGCTGAGCAGGAACAGGAGTTTCCTCACTGACGCTGTCTGCGTGCGTCCTCCCACAGTCGTTTCCACAGAGCTGCAGAGTCCACGGTGTGCTCGGAGTCAGAGGCCGAACAAAGCACTTCAAGCTCCTGAGCTTTTTTTCCTGTCATGTTTGCACAAATGTGCTTCTTGTTGGTTTTGTTACTTTCTACAAAGTCCTGCCCAGAGACAGTGGTGAGAAAAAAGTCTAAATCAGCTGTTTTTGTAATGTTAAAAATCAAGCCATGATAAAATGTTTCTAAATTTCCATCTTTTCTGTGATATGCATCAATTTAACCAGATTTTTAAAAAAAAAAATTACCATGGGGTAAAAATACAAAAATAATAGGCATATGCAAATAGCTGGTTGCATAATTGTGCACAGCCTGAAAGTAGTTGTTGAAGCACCTTCTGATTTAACTGGCAGCCTTCAGTCTTATTTGTCACGTATCAGCAGGACACACCTTGATTTGGTTATTTGCTAAAGTTATCAAATTCTGTCAGATTGTAAAGGTATCCGTGTGCACAGCCCTCTTCAGATCATCCCACAGATGTTTTATCAAACATACAGGTCTAGACCAGATGTGACAAATGACAATCTCCATCCCCCAATATTCTTAATTGAAAAGAAAACAACTTTTTTTTTTTTTTTTAATACTTTATTTATCAATTTTCACATCACATTATTTACAACATTCGAGTTTTATAAAACTATGTCATTTTAATATACAAAAACCCCCATATAAAACAAAAAGTAAAAATCACACACAAAATAAAACATTTTCAAAACACACACATAATAAAAAATAAAAATAAAAAGTCTCAATTTGATAACAAATGAAGATGCAAAAATCTGTTCACTTTACAGCTAACTAAAGAAATATAGCAGCTGTTTGGTTACGATGGTGTAACCATCCTGAATGTTTCCATGTATTGTAAAAATGGCTGCCATGTCTTGACAAATTTAGCAGTTGAACCTGCCAGTGTACACCTCATCTTCTCTAAATGCAAAAACCTCATAAGCTCTGCAAGCCACTGTTCATGTGTAGGAGGAGCCTCCTGTTTCCACCTCAAAAGTATAAGACGCCTCGCAATCAACGTAGCAAAAGCTACTGCATTTGAATTTTGCTTGGAAAGTAAAGTATTCTGAGTCATGACTCCAAAAATTGCAGTTAGAGCAGAGGGGCAAATTTTAACATTGTATATTTCTGAGAGTGTATTGAATATAGATGTCCAATATGTATGAAGTTTTGAACACTCCCAGAAAGTATGAATAAGGGAACCAACTTCTGACCTGCATCGGTTACACAAAGGATCAGTCCCTGGACAGAACCTAGCTAGCTTTTCTTTAGAGATATGCAATCGATGCAAGATCTTGAACTGAAGGAGTCCATGTCTAGCGCATATAGAAGAGGAGTGTACCCTGTGAAGAATAGATTGCCAGAGCTCATCCGTTAATGTAACTGTAAGATCTCTTTCCCAATGTGATTTAATGATAGAAAGAGAAGGAGATTGTAGATCCAACAGTATAGTGTAGATCTCCTTAATTACCCCCTTTTTATGAATGTTTATACCTATGATTTTATCTAGAGCTGTCTCATCAGGTAATTCAGGAAATGAGGGATATCCATTCTTCACAAAATGTCGCAGTTGCAAATATCGAAAAAAATGTGTACGTGGGATATTAAACCGTTCCATAAGTTGTGTAAACGAAGCAAATGTACCATCAATGAAAAGGTGTTTAACTTGACTTAATCCATTTCTTTCCCAAATTTTAAAGGCAGAGTCGGACATAGAAGGTGGGAACATATGATTAGAGCAGATAGGAGTTTTAAATGACATAAAATGTAGCCCGAATCTTTTCCTGCACTGTATCCAAATTCTCAGGGAGTTATAAAGCAGAGGGTTGCATTTATAGGTACATATTTCTAAAGGGAGAGCGATGGTCAATAACGCAGGTAAGCTAGTCTTGCCACAATTAGACGACTCAATCTGAAGCCAAGACGGGGTTCTGACAGTTATTTTAAAAGCTGGTCAAATTTAATATGACAACAGCATGGCAGAAGCACTGAGGTCTGAAAAAAGTGTTGTATTGTTGTGCAAGACACATTTTAGCCATGATGTGTTGGCTGATTTGGACCAGGTAAGGTAGCAAAAGATGGACAGATATGTGGCAGGGAGGATGATTTGTAAGGTCAGTGGAGGGTAAAAAATGTTGGGAGACAGTAAAGCTGCTATCAACACTCACCTCAGCAGAAATACAGCGGTGAGATGAAAGAAAAACGTAGAGCGGAGGAGAAAAGGGGACAGACACAGACAGAGAGTGAGGATTAAAACAACAGAGAGACAAGCAGGCGGGAACACGGGAAAAATGGGGTGTATGCGTGTAAAATGGACAGCTGTGTTGAAACAAAACATGGAAAAGAGGCCTAAAAGAGGGAAAAGACAGACGGAAATCTCTATTAAAGAGGAACTTACCCCAAAATTAACTTTTTTTAAATCTGATAAACTCCCTAGAATGTGTGTAAAATGTTGTATAGCACTATGTCTGTGTTAATTTTCATGTTTTTGTGCGTATTTGTTCAAATCGGCAATATTTGGTCTAAAAACGTGTTTACTTTAATCCTATGGGTTGAACTGTGGTACTGAAGCCTAATTTACATATTGGTCAACGACTGTTCACTCTGACTCTACACTCTGTCGTCATATCCTCTGCTGCGTGAATGTAAAATTGAGTACAGTATTGAGTCATTACACACCAATGCTTACACAGAACTTCACCTGACTATCTAAAGGACATTCTTGCACCATATTCATCCACCCGGTCTCTACGATCACCGAACAGTAATCTACTTCACATTCCACGAACCAAATTAAGGACCATGGGAGACCGGGCATTCTGTGTGGCTGCCCCCCGCCTATGGAACTCCCTTCCTGACTACATGAGAGCTCCACAGTCACTGGTTGACTTCAAAAACGGCTTAAAGACTTTTCTTTTTAAGCAAGCCTATTCTGCCTCCACATGATTTTATCTTGATCTTAGTTGATATTATTATTGATTTTACTTGATTTTATCACTTGTTTTATTTACTTATTTATTTATTTTTTAAGCAGGCCTACTCTGCCTCCACATGATTATGTCTTTAATCTTAGTTGATATTATTATTGATTTTACTTGATTTTATCACTTGTTTTATTTGTTGTAGCACTTTGAGATTTTTATTAATGAAAAGTGCGGTATAAATTGAATTCATTATTATTATTAGTAGTATATAAAAGTGGTTCAAGCAGAGCCACTCCCCTGCAGAGATCGGGAGTTGGATTAGCGATAGCAACATAGCATTAGCATTAGCATTGTGAATATTGATCGATATCATTTTCAGGTTAGCAGTATATTTATTATTAGCTTAGTCTTGTAATTTAGGTACTTTAGATTATTTAGGTGTATAGTTTTTCATAGTATTAAGATTTAGTGATAATTATTAAATATATTATAAATATATTACATATATTATATATTGTAATATATAATATATATAATATATACAATATATTATAGCCTGGTAAGGCTCAGGGCAGCTGTGCTCCAAGTCTCTCTCAGCTTCTGGTGAGGAAGGGGATGAAAAGTCCTCCACCTCAAAGTCCTCCAACTCACTGACGTAACTAACTATGTCACTGTGATCACTCTCCATGTTGCATAGATTATGCTAATGCTAGCTGCATGTCACAGTCTCTCGTCCTGGCCACACCTCCTCGCTCTAATCCCCCACCACCTCCCCCTCCTTTAGGCATTTCTCTTGGCACACCCACTTTGCATTTTTTAAATATTGTCTTGGGGCGGAGCTATCATTTCACAGTGGGGTAAGTTTATCTTTAAACACAGGCAGATTAACCCCTGGGTACATGGAAACAGAAAAAAAAAACTCTAAATATTATTTTACTCAGCGTGTGAAATGGAGAATCTGTCAAGACTGAGTTTTTGAGTTTCACTAATAAACCGAACACTGAAAAAGTTGTAACAATTTTATTGAGAAACAGGAAGCTGGAATGGGTCCTGATCGTCACCGGTAACTTGAGTTCTGCACAAGAGATTATAATATTAGTGACAGGACTTGAACAGGTAGATGTTTTTATCTTTAATAAAAACACTAACCTTTTTAGGCTGTTTTTGATCGGAAGGGAATTCCTTGATGACGTGAGCCGGTGGTGACGTAGTCCAGCTTTACTTCCTTGTTTACGTTGATGCTTCGTGCGGACTTTCACACGAAGGGGGTTTTCCTTGGTTCGAAGCGAGGTCATACACAGGTTGGCAGAGAGGCGAATAATGTTGAAAGAGGCAGGCTTATCTCGTGGTCGTGAAAGGCGGTCTTGGGTTCGTTTCCGTGAGGCAGATGGCTGAACAGGTCCGACAAGGGGAGAGGCAGGAGGGCGAAGTCCAGTAGCGTGTGCAGGAGTCAAAACCAGGGAAGCAGAGTCCGAAACAGTACCAATAGGGGCTGAGGCGAGAGACGTGAGACCAAAAAACCAAAACAGAGTCGTTGCAAGCAAGCCAGGACAAGACATGGGCACTGGATATCTACTAGGCGAAACCGTTCATAAATCTGGCAAGGAATTACTGTGGATGTGGAGCTTAAATACAGGAAGAAACAGGTGAGTGCAATGATTGTTAATGAGGCATTGGGCATGAGGGCGGAGGGAACAATGATGTGATTGCTGTGAACATGACAACATGACATGATAAACTATGAATATAACAATAACTTATGGCAGACAGAACGTGGATCATGACAGTACCCCCCTCCTAAGGTCCGGCGCCTGACGGACCACCAGGCTGATCAGGGTGATCCCGGTGGAACCGGGCGATGAGCGGCTTGTCCAAGACGTGGCGAGCAGGCACCCATGAACGTTCCTCAGGGCCATAACCCTCCCAGTCAATGAGGTACTGGACACCCCGTCCCCAGCGTCGAGAACGCATGATACGGTTGATGGTGTAGGCAGGAGAGCCATCAATGAGTCGGGCAGGAGGAGGAGACCTGGAGGCAGGCATGAACTTAGAATACTGGACGGGCTTGACACGGGACACATGGAACGAGGGATGAATCTTCATGGTGCTAGGGAGCCTGAGCTTGACAGCCACCGGGTTCACCACCTTGGAAATGGGGAAAGGGCCAATGAAGCGGGGAGCCAATTTCCGACAGTCAACACGAAGAGGCAAGTCCTTTGTGGACAGCCACACTTTCTGTCCTTCTAGATAAGCAGTCTCCCGGGTCCTACGACGATTGGCTGACCTCGTGTAGACTGCAGAAGTCTTGAGGAGCTGTTTGCGGGCCCTGGTCCAGACTCGGCGACATCGTTGTGCTGCTTGGAACACAGAGGGAACCATGGCAGCCTGGTCCTGGGCGGAAAACACCGGTGGCTGGAACCCATAGAGGACATAGAATGGAGACAGACCAGTGGCGCTCAAAGGAAGAGAGTTCATAGCATGCTCGACGATAGGAAGATGTTCTGCCCATTTGGTCCCATCATCACCACAGAGAATGCGTAGGCGGGTCTCCATCTCCTGATTGGCGCGCTCAGATTGTCCATCAGTCTGGGGATGATAGCCTGAGGAGAGACTTAGTTCAATGCCAAGAGTCTTACAGAACTCGCCCCAAAACTTAGAGATGAATTGGGGACCCCGATCAGACACAATGTTCTTGGGTATCCCATGCAACCTGAATACTTCCTTAATCATGACATTGCTTAGTTCCTTGGCTGTGGGTAGCCCCTCCAATGCAATCAAATGAACCATCTTGGAAAACCGGTCAACGACAGTTAGAATGACTGTTTTACCTCCAGACAGTGGTAAGCCGGTGACGAAATCCATTGCAAGATGTGACCAGGGGCGTGATGGTATGGNAGCCAGCATCTGTGTAGATAATAAATGACAAATTGAGCACACACACACACAAAAAAAGAAAAAGGAAGAAAAAAAAAAAATAGTACCCCCCCCCCCTCCCACAATCAGTGTTGTCCCCAACTGACAAACACAACATCCCCAAAGTCTCTCTACTTTCTAAAGGAACCATTCACCTTAATCTCAACCACAGTCCCAAAAAAATAAAAAAATAAATGTCTAAACTTATAAATCACCCATTTACCCATTTATCCCAAAGCGTATTGGAAAAAGTCACAACATCAAACATTATGTATTTCAATTTAAGAGAAAAGACGATAACAAACTCCTAAAACTGCTAAAATAACATGACAAAATAAAATAAGCAGGGTGCGTTTATTTAACATCTACCATACGCTGGCTCGGGCGGCGCTGTTCGTTTAATACACAGTCTACCAACGCCATTATCCACTCAGCTGCCCCAGAAATATAAACAAACGCACCCTCAGTTCGCACCAGTCCGTAGATGCAGGAAGTATTTCTCAAAGTTTTTCAGTCAAACCAGAAAACTATCAGTTAAATAATAATAATAAAAGCAAAACTACAGGAGATAAGAGACAAAGAACTTCCCATTTAAAAATTAGCTACTTTTAAACATAGAAGTCCCGGGGTGTCACGTGACGTAAACAAACGCACAGTACCGTCTCGTGTCCTCACAGCCTCCTGTACTGATCACTCCAGAGATGAACCAAACTTGGATTCAACAAAAGTTTTCGCTGTCTCAGGAGAATCAAACACTTTTGTTTCGCCGTTGATGGAGATCCGAAACCGGGCAGGATAAAGAAGACCGTAGCGAACTCCATCTTTTCCCTGTAGAAGCTTCTTTACCCCGCTGAAGGCAGCTCGGCGTCTGGACAGGTCGATGCTGAAGTCGGGAAAGATGAGAATCTGCTCCCCTCGAAACTCCAACTTGCCTTTCTGTCTGGCCAGTTGTTGTATCCGCTCCTTCTCCTGGTAGTAATGGATGCGCACGATAAAGGCCCGTGGACGTTGTCCCCTCGAGGGCACCGCTGCTGCGGCTCGATGAGCTCTGTCGAGGAGTGGAGCCTTCTCCAGCCCGCCGGGACCACCCAGTACATCAAATAACAGGTCAGCCATGAATCTGGTGGGGTTTCCCTGCTCCAGTCCTTCAGGAACTCCCAGTATTCGCAAATTGCAGCGTCTTCCTCTGTTTTCCAACTCGTCTGTCTTCTCCAATAACTTTTTATATCGGTTGTTTAGGTCAGCATAGCTGGTTTCGACAACTTCCAAGCGCTTGTCTAAATTCTCCAGGCCTTCTTCACAGTCACCCACTTTCTTTGTGAATTCGTCCACAGCAGCTTGAATGGGTGAAATGGCTTTTGCGATTTCTTCTTTAATTTCACCTCGTAGGTTTTCGTTTTCCTCTTGAATGACTTCTTTCACAATATCGCGGAATGCTAACAGCGTGGCCTGGTCTATTTGCGCTTTGCTAGCAGCCTCCGAGCTGTTAGCTTGCGCTCCTTTAGCAGATGCTTTAGGCGGCATTTTGCTTCAAGACAAGGCAGAAGTTTGTAAAATAACGTCGATTCTCTACTTGCAACTTAAAATATATAAGAATTGGGCCACTTTGGGTGATCTATAAACTTATTTTTTATAAATGTTGGGACCTCGTGGTTCGCACGTCTACTCCATAACGCGCCCCCTAGCGGTTCCCCAGAAACAACTTTTAAATGAGTGATGGAAACCTGCATTATATCAATAAAACTTTAGAAAGTAAAAAAAAAAAAACTTGATCAAAAACATAAAAAAAATGTTTGATTAAGATATTGTGGTGTTTTCATAACTAGACTTAATCTTATTGGCTCCAAAAAGCAAACATGTTTTTCTTCTTCTTCATATTTAAGCTAAAAACATGTTGTCACAAGAACCAGTTTACATTATGGTTATAGTGTTTGGGGAGGCATGTTTTTATCAAGCATGCTAACTGAGCTACGACAAGAAAAATCCCAAAAAGTCTTAAAGATTATCTGTCTTAACAAAAATTTATTTTCCAGTTCTCTGTAGCCTTTTGATCGCTTTAAATTTCTTGAGTTGGCCTTCAGGAAAAATATTTTTGCCCACCTCGGTCTAGTCTCTAAAACTTTAAATTCTGGTGAATCTATTTGGTTGGTTTGGATGAATGCGTTGGATCATTATTGTTTTAAAAAGTTAGATTTTCCAGCTGAAGAAACACAGCCCCACATTGTGATGTTGCCACTACCATGTTTCTGTATGGGTGTTCTATGAAATGCACTTGGTCTGACCAGTGTTCCTTTGAATCAACTGTGCTCTGTCTGCAGTAAACACCAGGCAACACTGAGGACAAACACCAGTAATTCATAAATAACACTTGTATACAAAATGTAATAAAAAGTAGCCTAAGTGTAAAGGACCAAAACACACGAGCTGAACACCAACTTTGGATACTGGAAATAGCTATGCGTGGGGCCTCATGTGCATTAGTAACTGTAAAAAAAATAAAAAGTCAGTGTGGAGAAACCAGTCAGTGTTGCTGGATGTTTGTCTGACCAGTTTCTGTGGAGTCTTTCCATCATATTTTTTAAGACATCCAGTTCTCTGTTCTCTTAACCCATATTTTATCCACTTCTTGATGACGTCACTGTGTTCTACTGCATATCTAATATTGGGGGCGGGGTTTAAATCTCCTGACTGATTTTTTTTTTTAACACTGAGTGATCCTTTTGGCGCTTTCTGAACTCTGTGTGGGTTTTCAGTAATTTGCAACTTAGTAAAAGTCAGAAAGCTCTTGTTTCAGGTTGATCAAAATCACTTTAATTGATGGCAGGTGTGTTTCTAAGACGAGAAAACACTGTAATTAAAATAAAAGGTGCTTCAGCTAATTATCAAAGGATGTGCACACTTATGCTACCAGCTAATTGCACGTTTTCATTACTGCTGGTGAAGGAACAGCGATAAAGATTTTGCCTGTGTGTGTACATTCAGAAAGTAATCCACATTAACAGCTGATGAACTCTGGATTCATTTCAAGATGGCCACCACAACCAGTTATGTACATTAACACAAGAAATCGCTTACACAGCTTTACAGATATTGAGCTAATATGTGTTGTTGTAGTAGCCGAACATTGTTCTCAACTTGGAGCACAACGCAGTGCGTCTTTGCTTAAACCTTGAGTGGTGTAGTCCATCCTGTCTGTTAGCAAAATATTTCAAAAACCAAAGTAATTACCGTACTGGATATCACCAATAACTGATTCCACACAAGTCCATCCAACATAAGATGGCCGCCACAGCTAATTGATCTCAGCCTACACAGAGATGATACACCACAATGGATTTGACAGATAACAAGCTAAATTTTGATATGAAACAAAAATGGCTACAGCATCATCATTAGAAATCGAGAAAAACATTAAAGGTGGTGGGCGATATGCATTCCTTCAAGTTCTACCTGACATTTGATCCTTTATTTTTCTTTGCACTAGTTTTATTTTTAAATTATTATTATTCAGATACAGGATATACAGTATGCCAAAGATAAAGTGGAAAAAGTTCTTAAATATTTAATTGTTTTGTCACAAAAAGTGCATTTACTTTAACATGTTAGTATTCAATGTATAAAACATGTAAAAACAGAAAGTATGATTCATTAACATTTCAGTGCATGATGATGCACGCCATGAAATAAGCTGTTTTATAATCATGCTGTGAACGCTTATGAAACATTCACTCTACTGTGATCTATTTTTCTTCTGTACAATTTTCTGCATCTTTTTTGTTCCACAATTTTTATACCATTTCAACAAATCATAAATTAAAATGTTCAGCTCGTTCAGGAAAAGTATTTTATAACTTTGGTTGTTGGTGCAACTTTAGCTTTTTAACATATTTATCCTTTTCTGCCACTTTTTTTCTCATAGGAAATGAATTGTGCTCATTTTATATCTTTCAAATCTTTAGATTTGTTTACAACCGTTTACTGTGCCTTTTCATATTTCTTCTGCTTCAGCTTCTTTCAGCTTCCTTGTGGGAAAAAAAATCAGCTAATTTCAGCTAATTTTAGCTGTTTTGTGCACCTTTCGGGTTATTTCTACAACATTGTGCTTCTTCTTCTTTCTGCTAATTTTAGCTTATTGATGCAAGTCCATTGGCTTCCTGTCACCTACAGAATTCAGTACAAAACTGCTCTCATTACACATCAATGCTTACACGGAACTTCACCAGATTATCTAAAGGACATTCTTGTTAAATATTCATCCACCCGGTCTCTACGGTCACAGAACAGTAATCTACTTCACATTCCACGAACCAATTTGAGGAGAATGGGAGACCAGGCTTTCAGTGTGGCTGCCCCCCGCCTATGGAACTCTCTTCCTGTTTGCCTGAGAGCTCTACAGTCACTGGTTGACTTTAAAAGCAGCCTGAAGACCTTTCTTTTTAAGCAAGCTTACTCTGCCTCCTTATGATTATATCTTTGATCTTAGTTGATACTATTATTGATTTTATTTGTTGTATTTGACCTTTAATTTTGTTCCACTTTGTAGCACTTTGAGATTTTCATTAATGAAAAGTGTGTTATAAATTAAATTCATTATTATTATTATTATTATTATCAAGTTTCAGCTTTTTCTGCTATTTCAGCTATACTATTTAGCGGTGCTTTCGGGCTGCTCACTGCACCACCTGGTAGGTGGTTGGGTTAAATGCAGAGACGAATTTCGTCTGTGTATGGGAAACATACGCAGATGACAGAAAAGACATTATTATTATTATTATTATTATTATTATTATTATTATTTTAACTTGTTCAGCTAATTCCTTTTTTTGCACTCATTTAAACTTTTGTATTTTTTATTTATTTTAATTTTGTACTAATTCAGCAAAAATGTATGGAAGAGTGCTGTGCTGGGGTCCAGCTGAGGCTGTGCTGCGGTGGGCCGGACATAAAAATGTGCTCTCCAAATGCTTCTAGTAAATTCAGCTTATTTCTGCATATAATCCTTTTTTATTTTTTATTTGTATTTGTATTTGTATTTTTTTGCTACTATTAGGCTGTTTGTTTTTTTGTTTTGCAAATACTTTTTCTGATAATTTCCTTTTTTTGTTGTTGTTGTTGCTAATATTTGCTTATTCCAGCCTAACTGGGCAGAATTGTGCTTTCTCCACTCTCTTCTAGTAATTTAAGCTTCTTTCTGCCTTTTTTTGTGCTACTTTTCAGCTTTTTTGTTGTTGTTGTTGTTGCTTATTTCAGCTTCTTCTTTTTTTTAGCTAATTTACTAATCTTTGTGCTAATTTCTGCTTATTTAAATCAAATTCAGCAAATGTCTTTCTGATTTCTTCTGCTAGCTTAGGCTTGTTCTTCCATTTCAGCAGGTTTTAAACTTGTTTTCAGCAAGTTCTTCAGCAATAAGCCTTCAAAGTGCAATTTTGCAGGAAATGCAATTTCTCTAGTTTGTTTAGCTTTGTCCCCTTTGCTCCCTCCCACCTCTTGGTATCTTTTAACAAAAAAGTTGTTTCCTCCCATTGCCATCAGCAGTGAGACCAAATACAACCTCCAGCACAACCTCCTCAAATAAATAGCTGTTCTTTTCTCTTTTAATTACGGTAAAGTTTTGTGGAGGCGTTTCTGTCCAACAAACAGAACAGCTGAAGGAACGAGCCACAGCTTCAGCTCAGAAGGTTTCAGCTGGTTCAGAGCAGTGTGCAGCTCTTCAGAATCTGTTACACGCTGCACTGCTCTGTGGACAATGTGCTGATAATTATAGGGGGCCCGGGGCCTGTGTTTGTGTTTGGCTGAGAAGCTGACAATGTGCTGCTGCAGCCCTCTCAAGCACCAATAATTTAGGCTTGAGGTTGTAATTAATGGAGGGCCGTGCTTCTTTATGTTCTCAACATGAAATACTTCACAGATTCTGCATTCAGTGAAACATGTTATTAAGAAAAAGTGGCAAAAGCTGTACCAACATAAGGACTCGTCATCACTCTGCATTTGGCATGAAGCGGTGATGTTTTTGCCTGTGTGTGTGTTAGTGAAAATAACAGAACAATCTGAAACTAGCAGAAAAAAGCTGAAAGTTGCACCAATGCCAAAAGTCATAGCAGGATTGTCCTGAACAATCTGAACGTTTTGATTAATGATTTGTTGAAAGAGCACAAAAAATTGTGGAATGAGAAAGATGCCAAAAATGTACGGAAGATAAAGGGATCAAAATAGAGTGAAAGCTTCATAAACGTTCAGTTACAGTGAAACTTTTGCTCTGTACAGAAAGGCACAGTCGGAGGCGTAAACTGTCATTTGGACCACGTGCTGCCACTTTCCTGTGTGACACGTGGCGCAGCACAGTACTGTAACAGGTGTAAAAACTGAGATAAAAAATAAATAAATAAAAATAACCAGAACAGATAAAAGAACAATACACTTAACAGTTTGAATCACGCCTGGATTAAAGCTGCAATATGCAGTTTTTGAACACGCTGGCACTTAGAAACATTTTGAACAGAGACACGTTTCTGGTCCCTCCTCACTCAGAGCCATATATGACTCAGCTTCCCCTCGCTCGCGCTGCAGCCTGGAATGCTCCGCCTCCACTACGTCCCGTCTCAGCCGCTGCAAAGTTCTGTGATTATATGTTAATAAAACGTTCTAAAAAATAAAATAAAAACATGGAGCACTGGTCCAGCAAAACAAAAACACCCTGAAATCAGCAGAGCTTCACGCAGCCACGTTGGACATGATTTAATTCGCTCGTGACTTCCTCATTTCTGTCAGTCGAGGTCTGGAGGAAGAAGCGATCACTTGACTTTTGGCAAAAAAACAAAAAAAAAGTCCAGAGCAGGGATGAAGAAGGGATATTTAATACATTTGTGTCACATACAAAACAGTTTTGCATTGCTTTGCAATTATTTCAACGAGAACCTGCGCGGCCGCAGCAGGGTTGACAGGCGGGGGAGTGGGTTAGGGGGTGAGAAGTGAGAAGCTCTGTTTTTATTGGCTGGTTAACCGCGGGGCGCTCTGGTTTTTATAAATGCTTTTATTACCACCGGGAGACGCCAAAGGACTATATATTTTTTCAGAGATTACCTATCAAACATCAATCTATCAGGAGATAGTGGCAGAGTGAAGAAATATGTTTAAAAAATAAGTTACACACTGAAGCTTTAACAAACCAATAATGCACAAGCATGAACATGACAATTTTTAGTATAGGGTTTGGCAGGGAAAAAGTAGACAACATACGGAAGTTTATTTAATTTTCAAACTTTTTATGAGTATTTTACCCATCTATTCAAAAAAAGGCGTTCAATACAGGATCAACTGGACTGTATTGAACGCCTTTTTTTGATTTCATCATGTCCTGGACGACTGAGAATCTTCACTAGCATATTACCCATCTATGATATTTACCACGCTCTTTAGAAGCACAGCATGTTGTCAATAATATTGTTAGGTGTTATTTATATCCTTACACAGCACACAACTCAAAAGCCCAAAATATCCCACAACACACACACACACACACACTGATTCTTCCTAATGACCTGTCTGAAAAGCCATCTGCTTTCATGTAGCAGCTCACATGACAGCTGTGTGTCTGCTGTCTGTGAGCTGGGTTGTGTTTATTTCAATGGCTTGTTAGCAGGTGCTAACAACTTGGGAACTTTTGACAGGGACGAGTGTGCTAAAAGCCAAGAGTTCAGATCTTTTAAAGTATATTAAAGGGGGTTCTGTGGACAGGTATACAGACTTAATATCTTACCTGTTGTAGATAGCACTTTGAATGACCTCAGTTTGGAAAAATACAGTAGAGTTTAAATCTGACTGACACAATGTCCAAGTGGTTTGCTGTCATCTTATCTAAAAAAAAATAAAAATGGTTTGTGTGAATGCTGTTTTTTTTAAAGTTTTATATCACCATCAGTTTTACATTACATGGTTATCACATATAACTTGGTGCATACTTGAAGGTGCAAATAATGGCAGGAGAAATTAGCTTTAGCACTTGTGGTTCAGTCTGAGTCACTCCCTGCAGGAATGTTAAAATCTGCTTTGTAACGCAACACTGACAGCAATCAAAAAAATTCATGACGTGGACTTTGTATTAACTTCTTTAAAATCATCTCACCCCATGTATAAGATTTTTTTCAAAGATTTCTTCGTGAACAAGTCAGAGTCAGAGTCAGAGAGTCTTTATTGTCATTTGCACCGCATGTGGTACATGTGATGAAAACGAGATTATGTACACGGGGTCCCAGTTACATCCAACAACAAATGCAAGAGAAAAACAGTAATAACATCTAGAATTAACTAAGAAAAACATCAACTAGTAATACACTAAGCCTAATATAGTGGGAATAAACAGCAGCACGAACATGAGTTTGTATGAGCAGATGGTCACAGATGAACACAGATGAACACAGCAACAAGAAAACAGATCAGCATCAGCATGATGTGATATTTTGCAGTGTTTATTTTTTATTTTATTTTTATTTATTCATGAGTCTAACAGCCTCAGGGTAGAAGCTGTTCCTCAGTCTAGTGGTTCTACACTTGATGCTCCTCAACCTCCGTCCTGAGGGGAGTGGGGCAAAGAGTGAGTGTGCTGGGTGAGTGAGGTCTTTCATGATGCAGGTGGCTCTTTTCCTGCATCTGGAGGTGTAAATGTCTGTGATGGTGGGGAGACTGACTCCAACAGACTTCTGTGCAGCCTTCACCACTCTCTGTAGAGCTTTCCTCTCTTCAACTGTGCAGCCTCCATGCCACACGTTGATGCTGGAGCACATGACGCTCTCCACTGCGCAACAACTATTCAGATGAGTGTTTATGGTGAAGTAACAGTCACAAAACCCGCTTGTGTAAGACGACAACAATCCATTTAGCTCTGTCAATGAGCTACCTACAACAGGTAAGATATTGACCCCACTACTAAACATCTGACTGTTTTCTCTGCAGAGTTGCAGCGTAAGCTTGATGGAGTCAGGACTGCGTTTTGCTTTTGATTTACACAATGAAGAAGCATAATTTCATCATTGACACAGTTTGCCTAACCAGATGATTACAAAGGGCTATCTTGTCACATGTTTACAAGCTTTATTTGATCCACTTTGGACTTCTTTTAATGGCTTCTTTATCTGCAGTTTGTCACGTGATCTCTTGCAACATATTCTCTTGTCTCTCTCCACTGTATACATTAATCCATCTGCTACAAACAAATCAAGGCGTTTCTCTAAACCAGCTGCACGTTTGTGGTCTGTCAAAGCTGCTATGTGCAGCATATAATCCTTTGCAGCATTTGTTTTCTGTGTTTTGTGACAAAACTTGCTTGTCTGTGCAATTAGTCGACTCTGTGGTGGGGCCAAGAATCACTAGCAGAGCCTGGCACGCCTAATGTTCTCAAAGAACAGGAATATGCTGAGCCATCGGCAGTGTC
>JBBPBX010000552.1:68030-91023 GCA_038048925.1 Garcialebias charrua
TTTTTTTATTTTTTTTCAGAGATTACCTGGCTAACATCAGTCTGTCAGGAGGTAGTGACAGAGTGAAGAAATATGTTCATAAAAAAAGCTACATACTGAAGCTTTAACAAACCAATAATGCACAAGCATGAACATGACAATTTTTAGTATAGGGTTTGGCAGGGAAAAAGTAGACAACATACGGAAGTTTATTTAATTTTCAAACTTTTTATGAGTATTTTACCCATCTATGATATTTACCACGCTCTTTAGAAGCACAGCATGTTGTCAATAATATTGTTAGGTGTTATTTATATCCTTACACAGCACACAACTCAAAAGCCCAAAATATCCCGCCACCACCACACACACACACTGATTCTTCCTAATGACCTGTCTGAAAAGCCATCTGCTTTCATGTAGCAGCTCACATGACAGCTGTGTGTCTGCTGTCTGTGAGCTGGGTTGTGTTTATTTCAATGGCTTGTTAGCAGGTGCTAACAACTTGGGAACTTTTGACAGGGACGAGTGTGCTAAAAGCCAAGAGTTCAGATCTTTTAAAGTATATTAAAGGGGGTTCTGTGGACAGGTATACAGACTTAATATCTTACCTGTTGTAGATAGCACTTTGAATGACCTCAGTTTGGAAAAATACAGTAGAGTTTAAATCTGACTGACACAATGTCCAAGTGGTTTGCTGTCATCTTATCTAAAAAAAAATAAAAATGGTTTGTGTGAATGCTGTTTTTTTTAAAGTTTTATATCACCATCAGTTTTACATTACTGTACATGGTTATCACATAGAACTCTGTGCTTATTTGAAGGTGCAAATAATGGCAGGAGAAATTAGCTTTAGCACTTGTGGTTCATTCTGAGTCACTGACAACACTGACAGCAATCAAAAAAATTCATGACGTGGACTTTGTATTAACTTCTTTAAAATCATCTCACCCCATGTATAAGATTTTTTTCAAAGATTTATTCGTGAACAACTATTCAGATGAGTGTTTATGGTGAAGTAACAGTCACAAAACCCGCTTGTGTAAGACGACAACAATCCATTTAGCTCTGTCAATGAGCTACCTACAACAGGTAAGATATTGACCCCACTACTAAACATCTGACTGTTTTCTCTGCAGAGTTGCAGCGTAAGCTTGATGGAGTCAGGACTGCGTTTTGCTTTTGATTTACACAATGAAGAAGCATAATTTCATCATTGACACAGTTTGCCTAACCAGATGATTACAAAGGGCTATCTTGTCACATGTTTACAAGCTTTATTTGATCCACTTTGGACTTCTTTTAATGGCTTCTTTATCTGCAGTTTGTCACGTGATCTCTTGCAACATATTCTCTTGTCTCTCTCCACTGTATACATTAATCCATCTGCTACAAACAAATCAAGGCGTTTCTCTAAACCAGCTGCACGTTTGTGGTCTGTCAAAGCTGCTATGTGCAGCATATAATCCTTTGCAGCATTTGTTTTCTGTGTTTTGTGACAAAACTTGCTTGTCTGTGCAATTAGTCGACTCTGTGGTGGGGCCAAGAATCACTAGCAGAGCCTGGCACGCCTAATGTTCTCAAAGAACAGGAATATGCTGAGCCATCGGCAGTGTCACGCCTGCTCATCAAGTAAAGGGAATGTGGTGTCTCTCCTGTGCACAGACACACAAACGCCCCGTGCAGCACAGGTATACATTTACAGCCTGAATGCATACGATACAGTTAATACTTGCTGCTGCTGTTTGGTGTGCTTTACGTCCAAAAATATTGAGTTCTGCTCAACAGACCTGCAAGTTTCCAACACAAACAGATTTGTTTAATGACAGAAATACCTTTTCTTTGTTTGCAACGGTCTCTATGGCAACAACAACAAAGACTCAGCAGCCACACTGAAGTGGTCTCGAATCGACTGTCTTGGTTCCCGTTTCTTTCTTGCCATTCCTTCGCAAAATATGAGTATAAATAATTTACAGCAACAAAAAAGTGCAGATTTAAAAATAAGCTATGTTAAATATTTGGAAAGGTCAGGATAATTAGGTGAATAATGTGATTCTGTGAGTTAACGAACTTTGCCTGATGAGGAAGGAGATAATTATAAGATTTAGTTTGTTGTTACCTTTTTTTTATGTAGTATTGTCATAATTGTGTAATATTTGTGTCCCTACCGTTTCAGATTTTGCATGATACGCAATCTATTCAAAGCTTTAAATTTATATAATCATAGAGATTTTAGAGGGCGTCATCAAATGTATGAAAAGGTTAGACTTCCAGAATACAAAATTTATAAATTACTCACCGAATCCCCTCCCAAGTGCTCAACTTAATGTTTTACATTTTACACATTTAAGCAAATTTGTGCAAGAAAAAAAATATAATAAATGAAACCAGACATGAATGAAAGACTGTATAGCCACTGCCGCCTTGACTGTGAACGTTTCAAATATCTCGCACAATTTGGTTAACACTCAGCAGGGGTGATCCTGAAATCTGAGCTTTAGGGGTCCTCAGCCCCAGTTCTGATGATAGCTCTTGGCTTGACCAATGCAATGGTTATTGTCAGCAGATCAAAAGCATTTTTGTGGAGTGGTGGCGCAGAGGTTATAGAGACAATGGGCCTGTGATCAGAAAGTCGCAAGTTCCACTCCCGGTACCGAAAATATCAAAATGTGGGTGGGATAGGTGAATCACCCACACCTGCCTCCAACCTCATTTGGTCTACCCCTGAGTTAAAGGCCCTTAACCCCCACCATTTGCTCCTAAAAACAGGTCTCTCTTGTATATGAGTTCTCGTGACTCAATGAGACAACCTATAAATAAAGGGTAAATTTTAAAAAAATGATAAAGTGGGGACACATGCTCCTTCCCCATAAAACTGTAAATAAAGGAGATGCCATTTCCTGCACGGTGGTGTTTAATGGTTGTTAACATCTGGTTTTACCTACATAAGTAAACATTTGATTCAATAAATATTTTAGAGAGTAACAAGAAGTAGCCTGACCAACAGCTCTCCTTGTGTGAATAGAGCACACTCCACTTCTTTCATGCACCCTAATCCCGCCACACCCATCGACAATTTATTGCACTAAAATAGCGCTAACGGCAAACAATACAGACGAGCTAAGATGCTACAGACATAGAGTTCTGATTTACATTACACAACCTAATAAACTTGTCTTGAGTCTAGTCTTGAGCCGGAAAAGGGTAGCATGCCCTCTCCGGGTCGGGGAGGAGGTCCTGCCCCAAGTGGAGGAGTTTAAGTATCTCGGGATCTTGTTCACGAATGAGGGAAAACTGGAGCGTGAGATCGATAGGCGGATAGGTGCAGCGTCCGCAGTGAAGCGGGCGCTGTACCGGTCTGTCGTGGTGAAGAGAGAGCTGAGTCAAAAGGCAAAGCTCTCAATTTACCGATCGATCTACGTTCCCACCCTCATCTATGGTCATGAGCTTTGGGTTATGACCGAAAGAACAAGATCTCGGATACAAGCGGCTGAAATGAGTTTTCTCCGCAGGGTGTCTGGACTCTCCCTTAGAGATAGGGTGAGAAGCTCAGTCATCCGGGAGGGACTCGGAGTAGAGCCGCTGCTTCTCCACATCGAGAGGAGCCAGTTGAGGTGGCTCGGGCATCTGGTTAGGATGCCTCCTGGACGCCTCCCTGGTGAGGTGTTCCGGGCATGTCCCACCGGGAGGAGACCCAGAGGAAGACCCAGGACAGCGCTGGAGGGACTATGTTTCTCGGCTGGCCTGGGAACGCCTTGGGATTCCCCCGGAGGAGCTGCTCCAAGTGGCTGGGGAGAGGGAAGTCTGGGCCTCCCTACTTAGGCTGCTACCCCCGCGACCCGACCCCGGATAAGCGGAAGAAGATGGATGGATGGATGGATGGAACCTAATAAACACTTTGTACAAATCAGTTTATTGTTAAATGATCTGTCCTCCTGCTCCATGCTAGCAGGCTCCATTCAGATAAAGGGAGCTGGCTAATTAGCTTGCTGTACGGTGGCTTACACGGCCAAAATTCTACGGCAGCCGAACGGACACAAAATGTAATATGCAGTAGTACGCTCAGGAGTAGGAGTGGAAAAAAATATAAAATTAAACATGTTTTAAAAGGAAGCCCTCTGGACTGAGGGTGAAACGTTTCGACTAAAAGAAACTGTCCAGATGACCAGATTGAGACTTATCAGATGTTTTAAAATCGATTTTGGGGCTTTTAGGCCCTGTACACACGTAGCCTGGTGTTTGAAAAACGAATATCTGCGCAAAAAAAATATCTCCGTACATACATGTTTGGATATTTAAAACGTTCGTCTACATGTCCCCGTTTATTTTCACCACAGAGCGTTGTAAAGAATATGCCGAACCCATAGGTGGCAGTGTAGTGCAATCACAACCCTTCAAAGCAACAACTTCCTGTTATTATTTCTTTTTTTCCCCCGTTCGTTTGTGTGGACAGACCGCGAGGTTGAACTACTATTAAATACCGTGTTGGAGTACAAAGTTAATGTGGTAGGATGTCCTGTGGACATTAAATGCACCACAGTTGCTGCGATGCGATTGGTGGGTCTGGGGCTGGCTTCCTGTTTAAAACGGGCCCAGTTCTCAGGGTTGACACACGTCATCCACTTTCCGGCGGCGGTTGCTAGCTGTGTCGCGCTAGCGGGTGCATAATCGCGATGATCTACTGTTCTCGCGACCATAATTGCAAGCTTCCTGCTTCCCTCTCCTGTTAGAGGTGGAGCAGCTCGGTGGTGAGTAAGCGCCAGTGTATCTTTCTGTTTTATACTTTTTAGATTTTAATGTAAATATTTATTGTTTTAGTCCCCTGCTGTTTGTCCTTGGCGTCCTTCTGCCTGCTGTTGTCCTGGATGTTCGTTTACTGCTGTCCCGACTGGTTTCTGCGTCCATCTGGGTCGCCCATCGACTGCCGACTGGTCCTGTGTTGGTGCCCGCTGTCTGGACGGCGTGGGGCGGGCTGCGTCACGCGTCCTGCGGGCGGAACTGGGCCGACTGATGTCCAGCTCAACTAAACAGGTGTCGGCTTGAGTGGCGTCTCTTCCGGAGCGACAGATCCTACCAGGGTGGACTCTGAACTGTCTTGTGGCTGACACTGAATCCCTCCAGGTGGTGACTGACTCCTGTTTTGGGGTGGGAAATGTGTGTGTGTGTGTGTGTGTGTGTGATTTTCCTTCCTGTTTTAGAGTACTGATATGAATTGCACTTTTTAACTGAGCGAGAACTGCCTTTTAAAACTGTAACTATTTAGTATTTTATGTAATTAAACAATTGTGCTATTTAAATGGTGCCAGTGTGTGGATCTGTCTCAAGCCTCCTCTGCAACGGGTCTATGTGCCTTAAAGGTAACTTTTAGTAAAGTTTTTAACCAAATTCACTTTCTTTTATTAAAAATAGATTATTTTTTAAACTAAAGTTCCCTATTTTTATCCATACCCGTCTGGCTACATTTGGCGTTGTTTGGTAGTTTTTGCAGTTTTGAGGCTGGGACTTTTTCACTACTGTTTGTATTTTTGTATTATGTCCAAGCAGGAAAAGATTTTGTTTTTATTATGTGTATGCATGTGATAAGGACAAACAGCAGCGGTTCACCTGTTTTTAAGCTTGTAATTTATTTATTTTTTAATAGGGACCAGCGTGCCTCTACAGTGGTGCAGGTCCTGGGTACGGAGTGGTATTCTCCGGATTCACGTGGGCCACTCCAACTAGACCAGCATGCCTCTACTGTGGCGCTGGTTACGGAGTGGCTCTCGGGGTTTGGAGTGCCATGTCCGTTGTGTTTCGACCCTGGTAGCAAGCTGGGTCATCGACGGGACGTCTATTCAGTTTGCGGGGGTGAATGTGGTAGGATGTCCTACGGACATTAAATGCACCACAGTTGCTGTGATGCGATTGGTGGGTCTAGGGCTGGCTTCCTGTTTAAAATGGGCCCAGTTCTCAGGGTTGACACATGTCATCCGCCTTCCGGCGGCGGTTGCTAGCTGTGTCGCACTAGCGGGTGCATGGTCGCGATGATCTACTGTTCTCGCGACATAATTACAAGCTTCCTGCTTCCCTCTCCTGTTAGAGGCGGAGCAGCTCGGTGGTAAGTAAGCGCCAGTGTATCTTTCTGTCTTATACTTTTTAGATTTTAATGTAAATATTTATTGTTTTAGTCCCCTGCTGTTTGTCCTTGGCGTCCTTCTGCCTGCTGTTGTCCTGGGTGTTCGTTTACTGCTGTCCCGACCCGTTGACATTTTAGCGCTTTTTTTTAGAGCATTATGTGACGTCAGCGCCGCTCCAGCTGTCGGAGAAAAACGCAAACCTCCGGTTCTGAAAGTCCACACGCAAACTCGAAAGCGGAGAATTCTCAAATCTCCACTTTGGTCGGAGTTTTTTTATTATTCGTTTATAGTTGCACCAACCGGAGTTCACATGTGGATGAAAGGCCAAACCGCACGATAAACTATTCTGTTTTACTGATATCCGGCTGTGTACAGGGCCTTAGAATCGATTCAGAATCGCCAGGACTGAGAATCTAGATTCTTTAAAAAAAAAAAAAAAAATTCTGCACCCCTATTCTCTAGTGACAACGTTTAATTTTTCATTCATTCATTCAACCTTTATTTATACAGGCTAGCCTCATTGAGTCACGGGGACTCATTTACAAGAGGGACCTGTCTCACTCACACCAAACAACCATCCACTCTCTCTCACACCCTAGGGTCAATTTAGAGTTACCAATCAGCCTAACATGCATGTTTTTTGGTCTGTGGGAGGAAACCGGAGTACCCGGAGGAAACCCACGCATGCACGGGGAGAACATGCAAACTCCACCCAGAAAGGCCCCCGGACCGGGATTTGAACCGGCAACCTTCTCGCTGAGAGGCAGCAGCTCTACCAGTTGTGCCACCGTGCTGCCCAAAAGTCCCAAAAATCTTTTTTGGGGGATGATTTTTTGCGACATCTCTCTGACCGCAAAGCGTCCATAAAGCAAAACCCCAACAATGTTGTCGGAGGAAAAGGGGGTGGAGCTCCTGCAGGAAAGGGGCATTTCACTTCAGGACAAATTGAGATCACTGATTGGTCAGTTGCTGACGAGCCTGCTGGATTGATTGACAGGTGGTGTTGAGGATACGACTTATGCAAGAAATTCAGATTTTAAGACTGTCATCATTTATTCCATATTTATTCCAAATGTTTTCAATATTTAGTTGAATAAGGTTTGAGAACTGAGTTTCCTTACAAAATCCTGATGATTTCTTAGCTTTTCAGGGGTGCTAAGTTACATTTGTAAAATTTAGGGGTGCTTGAGCACCCCCAAAAAGAGGCTAAAATTGTCACTGACACTCAGGGTATGAATTAGGGATGAATTTGTGGCGACCATCTTGAATCAGACAGGCTACAAAAGTTATAGATGTATATCTCATAAGTTCTTTCCTGACTGTTTCTTTACAGTTTATTTGCTGGTTTATCAAATATTTTGCTAAAAGACAGATATGTGAACACCAACATTTTTGCCCTCCTGTCAGGTTGGTGAGTGACAAGGGGAAAACATTTTGCAAACTGATTACAGTCGATGTGAAATATTTGTTCCATGCTTTGTCATTAGAGAAGCTATATTTGGGATTTCCTAGGTTATCAAACACTAACACACTCCCTGGTATGCAGAACAGACCGAGTAACCAAGATGATTCAAATAAAACATTTATCTCCAAATATCAGCAGTCTGCATTAAGGCCCCCCCATAGCTCTGCGTTCGGCCGTACGCCGTACTACGCGCGCGTTCTGTGCGTGCGCGTTCGCCCGCACAGCTCTGCGTTCGTTCTCGCGTTTTCGCTCCAAATTCACAGCGCAGAGCGTTCGCTGATTGGTCATTTGCTGACACGCCTACTGAATTGATTGACAGGTCGGGGGGAGAAAAAAAAGGCGAGCCGGCAGCTTCACACAGCTTCAGCCGCAGCGGTGTTATATCTTATTAAAAAGTTCTAAAAAATTAAAAAACAGGGAGCGCTGGTCCTGCAGCCCACAGCTCACCAGGAAATTTGCAGAACCTCGCGCAGCCACGTTGGACACAAGTTTAATTCGCTCGCAACAAATTCATTCATTTCCTCATTTCAGTCATGGAGTCAGCGGAGGAGGAAGCGATCACTTGACTTTTGGCAAAAAAAACTAAAGAAAAGGCCAGATCAGGGATGAAGAAGAGGAATTTAATACATTTGTGTCACATACAAAACAGTCCGGCACTGGGCAGTTTATTGTGAGACAACGCGTTTGCGTACGGGGCAGTTCATTGTGAGACAACGCGTTTGCGTACGCGGTCATAAAATTTGAGCTTGGCGCATACATGGTACGCTTGTGCCTCTGCGTACGTACGGCGTACGTACGGCGTACGGCTGAACGCAGAGCTATGAGGGGGCCTTAACTTCACTTGGCAAAAGTCACTATAATGAAGGTGAATGGTCAGAAAGCCTGTTCTCTTTCTCATCTCAACTGCTCTGACCATATTTTTTTATTTTTTTATTTCCAGCATACAAACATGTTGTTAACACAATACGAGATAGCTATTGACAGACTTTCCCAGTCCTGTTTAATGCAATAAGCTGCACTGATCCTAGAACCTCAAGCCAAATTTGAATTCTGACCTGCTATAGAATTACAACAAGGCTTTTAAGGTCAGAGATAAACCGCAGTGTTCTGTTGCCTGTTCGTATCTGATAAGAGGCATTGCACACACCTGCTAAACAAATGGGTTTTCCAGTATGCTTTTGATTGATCTGCATTTCTTTTAATTGCTGTCAACCATATCACAATGCACTGTCCTGGCCTGCCCTTTGTATATATGTAATATTCTGCCTTAATGACTAAAGGCTTGTAGCGCTACCATATCTGGCTTCACAGCCGATTCCACAGACCCTGATGGACAATGTACCGGTTTGCACACCAAAGCCCCTCCCTATACAAATGGGTCCTGGATTTCTTAACCAACAGGATGCTGTCTGTGAAGATCCACAGCTTCTCCTCCTCCAACATAACCCTCAGAACTGTCTGCCCTCAGGGCTGTGTGTTGAGCCCCCTCCTGTTCAGTCTGCTCTCATATGACTGTGCACCTACACATCGAGGCTGTCACATTGTGAAAATTGCAGATGATACAGCGGTGGTGGGATGCATCACAAACAATGATGAGTCCAGCTACAGGCAAGAGGTGGAATACCTGGAAAGCTGGTGCAGAAAGAACAACCTCCATGTCAATGTGAAGATGATGATCAGAATCAGAATACAATATCTTTATTGACATTGCACCAAGGTACAACCGGAACATGTACGCACAGTCATCCGAAAGCTGGAGTGTACGAAGCTGCAACTGATTATCAGCACGGCCATCTCATTCCTTATCAGAATGATAATCTTAGATATGAAAAAGGAGAAGAACCATGAGGGTAGATAGTGGTATTACAAAAAAGATCTTTCACATCTTATCTACACGATATGAGTCATCAAAAAACTCTACCAGCAAGCACAGTTATGTCAAATTACATATGCATTTGAGGTCCAGGCAGTGAGATTTAGTCCATGAGCCTTGTTCAGATCAGCCACAGTTGTGATGTTTCCAGCCAGTGTTTCTGATAAACGCTCACAGAAAGTTCTCCGGGGAGGGGGGTGGGGATGCAATAGATGCAGTTGTTGTCCTCGGTTACTCATGACCCAGGAAAAATTTGATAGTCAGCCCATTTCCAAGTCTGTTTTGGAAGTCAGATTAAGATAAGCTTGATTGTTGATTTTCTTCATGCATACAGTTGACTTTTCCTGCAGTCTTGAGTGTCCAACTGGACTATCCAAATCCAGTATGGTTAAATTGTGGGAATCCTTCCACTGATCCATGCTATGAATCCTCATCCAGATTGATTCTTCCATGCTGACAAGTCCCAAAACCCGTGGGTGGCCCACAATTCTCAGAGATCGCCTCCACCTTCTATTTAAGCTCGTAAAGCAGCTGATTTACTGAGGTCACAGCACGGATCAAACTCTCATTCTGACTCGGAAGCTTAGACATGGCAGTAATTGCCGCTGAAGTCTTCCTCAATTTCCGATAGAACAGTGCTCCACAGATGCCGAACAGTAAAGCTCCTGCCACCATAAACATCCTCGACATCCTCCACAGACAGGACTGAGCGACACATCACCTTCATCACCATGATGGAGATGATTGTGGATTTCAGAAGGAGCAAACACAGCTACACCCCACTGAACATAGGAGGATCTGCGGTGGAAATGGTCTCCAGCTACAAGTACTTGAGTGTACACCTGAATGACAACCTCAGCTGGGGAAACAACACCACCAGACTGATCAAGAAAGCTCATCAGAGACTCTATTCCTCAGGTGGCTGAGGCGACCTGGTAAGGGAAGTTCAGTCCTCACCTTCTACAGGTGTGCAGTGGAGACTATCCTTTGCTCCAGCATCAACGTGTGGCATGGAGGTTGCACAGCTGCAGAAAGAAAAGTTTTGCAGAGAGTGGTGAAGGCTACACAAAAGTCTGTTGTAGTCAGGCTCAACACCATCACTGACATCTACACCTCCAGATGCAAGAAGAGAACCACCTGCATCATGAAGGACCCCACTCACTCAATTAAATTTCAGTTCATTTTATTTATATAATGCCATATCACAACAAAGTTGTCTCAGGGCACTTTAATGTTCACATACAGGTAGTCCCCGATTTACGAGCGAGATCCGTCACAACGAGGCGCTCGTAAACCGGAAATCTCGTAATTTGGAACGGCCGCCATTTCTCTCGTAAATCCGGAAATCCGCTCGTAAATTGGAACGGTTTTCGCTAGCGCGACTAAAAACACTCTATTTTCATCTAAAAACTACTTTTGAGTGCATAAAAATGATCGGAAACGTGTGTTTATATGCTTAACTAACTAACTGTAGTGAAAAAACACATGAAAACTCAGTATTTTTTTCGTTTTTTCCAAAAATGTGCAGCTCGTAAGTCTGGAACCTCGCAGATCAGAGCGCTCGTAAATCGGGGACTACCTGTACATAGAAAAATCAAGTAGTGAAGTTCTCTATGTAAGGACACACACAGGGCAAAAAACCTGACTCCCCTCAGGAATGCGGCTAAGGAGCATTAAGTGTAGAACCACCAGACTGAGGAACAGCTTCTACCCTGTTAGACTTTTGAATCCCTAACCAGGATAATCACTGTAAAATAAATCACTGCACTTTGATGATTTGTCACTTTATCTGGGCTGTTGATTTCTTGCCTTTAAGCTGCTGTATTCATACCCATCTGCTCACCCATGTTCAGGCTGTTGTTTAGTATACCGTATTATTTTGCATTATTAGTGTTTAGCATATATGTTAAATCCTTGTACTGTATACTGTACTGTTTCTTTTTATACTTTATATATATTTTTTGCTATTTTTGGGTGTAAGTGAGACCTTGGGTACACCATTTTGTTCCACATTATGTACCGTGATGTGAATGACAATACAGTATAAAGGTACTTGAACCTTGATAAGAAATTGTGTATTGAGATGTTTTTTTAAGAAACTTCAAGTCCTGTCCCTCTTTGTTATGATCTAGCTCAGCCAGGTCAAGAGGAGGCAACATTAAAACCACGTGGACAAAAAAAATAAAAGGTTGGGGGATGTAAGCTCAATCATCCAGGTATAATACAAAACTTGTTTTACCGGTAACCTTTTTTGCATGTGGAAATAGGTTTTGATTAATAAAAGTGATTTATTATTTGGCCAGTTAAGTTTTAACAAATAAAGATTAAAAAAAGATGTTACTTTTAACGTACTAATTAATTGTGGTTTACAAACATAACTTCTAACAAAAGTAATATACAGTACAAGCAAAATAAAAAGTCAAACAACTGAGTTTAACTAGTTTTACAAATGTCAAACAAAATGACACATCCTTGGTTAACAAACTAAAGTTGGATGAAATTTAAATGAGGCAACCCTTTTAAACAAACACATTACCAAAAGGCAAAGATTTTAGCCTTAAACCAAAATTAACCAAATCAAAACAAATGTTTCTACAAGACTTCTGAGCCTAGCTGCCTTCACAAACTTACACAATTACTTCAACCATGAACTCACAAAAAACCAGACCTCAAAATAAAACTCTTGGCCACAAACTTTTCAGGTAGACATGGCAGACTCAAACCAAGCCAAGGTCAAACTTTTTCCAATGACAAGACACCCATACAGTATTAAAAAAACTGCTCAGTCTTGATCAACAGGAGAGCTGGACTTAAATAGACAAGCCTCTTCTGTGGTTGGAAGAGTAGGAGACAAACTATCCAACCAGGATGCAGAGGGATGTCCATTGGCCAGAGGCAGGGCACACTCTGGACAAGTCACAAGTCCATCACAAGGACACAGAGACCAGCGAGACAAACAAATGGTATCAGGCTATAACAATCTTAATCTGGACCTTCATCTGTTTTTAAACAAAACCAATAAGAAAGTGTTCTCTTTATTGCACTCCTTGCTGCACCATCCTGAACATCAAGATACAAAAAAAATAAAATAAAAACTGTGCACAGGTGTCCCACAGGGCTGTATTTTAAGTCCTAATATATTTCCTCTGTCTAAATACAACAGTATGTTTTCTGATCATATAAACTAATGGTTAGTTCTCAAAGGGTGTATAATACAAGTGAGTGGATTGATCATTGGGGAAATTTGTCTGTCTACAAAGAGCAAGGTCAAAGTTTGACAGACTTAAACAGCTAGGCCTGAAAAAAATAAAATGATTCTAAATTTAAAACCAGGAGAGAAACCAAATATTTATTTGCCACTGAACTTAAATGGAGACATAGACACATATACTTCAGTGGACATGTCAGGTACTGTCTCACAAAAAAGAAAAACATATACAGCATTTAAATAGTAAATGGACTGTACTTATCAAGATACTCAAAGAGCTTTACAACACAATCTGTGCCCTCATTTACCCATTCATATAGCTCTTTACTAAATCTCTACAAAGTTAGACTAAGACGGCTGTGGCGTAGTGGTAATGGCAGTCGTCCCCCGATCGGAAGGTTGGCGGTTCGAATCCCGGTTCCCCACACCATGTGTCATTGTGTCCTTGGGCAAGACACTTAACCCCGAGTTGCTCCTGGTAGGACTGGAAAGCACCTTGCATGGTAGTCTGCCGCTACCGGTGTATGAATGTGTGTAGCATTCAATGTGTGTAGCGCTTTGAGATTTTCACTAATGAAAAGTGCGTTATAAATTGAATTCATTATTATTATTAATCAGTGCTTTAAGATCACCTTCGTTCATACACAAATGAGACACACACTCGGGACAATGAGGTATTCAATGTCTTGCCTAGGGTCACTTCAACATGTGGCTGGTGGTGGAATCGAACCCCGAACTCTCCCATTGGAGGAGCACCACTTTAACCACTCAGCCACAGCTGCCCCTTTCCTTAGAAATTGGAGGAAAATCGACTTCAAACTACTGCTGTCCTTCTGTTTCTGCATCGCTGGGTGTGTCCTCACTCGTCGTGACATCATGACATGGTATGCAGCTCCGCTGCAGATGAGAAGGCGCTGCAGAGTTGTAAAGGCTGCACAAAACATCATCAAGGAGCAGTTTGTTGCTCTAGCAGCCAAACACACATCTCTCTGAAAGCAGAACACATCCTGCATTCTCCAACATAACAAAATGATTCTGTTTCAAATCCATCATCACACTGAACTGTACCTGAGATCACACACAGTAATCAGATGCAACTCTCAGTTTGTGGATTAAATACTCCTAGTTCCTAAGATTATTTCTGCATTAATATGTATGTATGCTTTGTTGCAGTTGTTTCTTTTGAATTAAAAATATATAGATACTGTATGAATCAGTGAAATTATCATTCTACCTGAGCTCCACTTAAAGCAGCACACTGCGTTTCAGTACAGTATGTTGTTTATACAATGTTATTGGATTTTCATGATATATAAGTGAGTGAGATAAATTCGTCACAGTGTGGCTCTCAATCAAAGCTGCTGCTTCTAGTTTTTATCCTGACACAACTCAGGCGTCGGCTGCAGGAAGAACATTGTGACTAATGATTTGCTCAGACACGTTTGTTTTGTTTTGTTGTTTGTTTTTGGAATTGTAGTTGATTTGGTCAGAATGATGGTTATCATTTGCTGCTGAAAGGCATGTGGTACAATTCTAGAATTGTGCCGCTCAAGGTGGCTGCATGTTGGAGTAGCTCTCTTGCATTCATTCTGAGATATTGCTTTTGAAAATTTTAAAATTTACTGTTTTTTTCTGGATGTAAATCACTTTTTTTCCGATGATTACTTCCTCCAGTATCAGTGTCGCGGGAAGGATTTTTATTGAAACCTTTTTTTACTTTGGGACATTTGTTTTTAATGTGTAACCATAACAACAAGGTGGTTTTCTACAACTGGGAGCTGCTGACTAAAATTACAAAAGCTCAAATAATACTTCAACTACAGCCCTAAATTCCAAATGAGTTGAAAAAGAGGTGCCGTGGATGCATCTCCGTTTACCTGGAGGCGGTGGCCAAATGCCTGACCACCAAGATCTTAGAGGTAGCGAGAAGCAGTAGCTTGTGACAGTGGGGGGACCTAGATTGTCCCTCGACACCTGCAGTTTAGTCCACGGCGATAAGGGGGCTTGGCAGGCTGCTGGGAGAAATGGCCATCACTCTGGGAGGAGTTCTGCTCGACATTCAGGCAGTCCTGCTGTCCAAGAGGACCGAGAGCTCTGCTGAGTCTGGGTGGACGGATTGGCATCTGCAACCTATATTTCTTTGGATCTGTTGTGGAATGGACTGCTACAAGAGATCCTTCCTGCCCAAAGGCATCGCATCTATATCAATTCTAAAGAAACCAGGATGAGCTACATCAACAATTTATTTCCCTTTGGGATTAATAAACTATTTTTGAATTGAACTAAATCAATACACTTGCCTGTGTGTGCATGTGTGTGTTTATTTGTCTGTTGGCAAAATATTTCATGAACCACTGGACAGATTCACACAAAACTCTTAGAAAGTATTAGTAACCGATTAACTTTGCGAGTCAGCCCATTCAAGATGGCTGCCCCAGCTAATCAGCCTTTGCAAAAACAAAAACTGCAATAATTCAGTCCATTTTGCAGATACTGATCTAAAATATGGTGTTGTAACAGAGAATCATCCCTAACACACACTCTTTGCACACAAACGTGTAAGACTTTTGTTAAAAGCTTTGGGTTAACGGTAGCCTGGTTAAAACCAGACCCTTGTCCTTCACTTCGCTTAAACGAAGTGAAGGACAAGGGTCTGGTTCTAACCAGGCTAGGTTAACCGAGTTGTTTTGTAACAACAAGCTTCAGTTTTGCTAAATATCTTTCAGCAGGCTGATAAATCCTTCCTGCTATTTCATTTTGAAATACTGCATGTACAGTATTTTCTGGTGTATAGGTCGCACCTGTGTATAGGTCGCATTGTCCAATTATCACCAATAGATTGGAAAAATCCCTAGATAGGTCGCACTGGTGTATAGGTCGCACCTACGTTTAGCTCTGCTGCAAATGTCTGCCACAGGAGCGCACAGCAAGGCTTTTAAGAAGATTAACACTTAAAAACAATTATTTGTTTGATAAAAATTATAGCAAATATATGTCTGAGCTGAACTTTTCCTTAATAAATGAACGTAATTGTGAAATGAGCTGGATTTAAACATTTGTTTCACCGAAAGTGATAACAAGCCATATATAGGTCGCACCTGAGTACAGTATAGGTCGCAGGCCTTGAAAAAACCATAAAAAGGTGCGACCTATACACCGGAAAATACGGGTAACTTGTTTTCAATGAATGGCTAAAAAGTTACTTGTGTAAACAACAGTTAATTAGGCAGAAAATCTGTAGCAATCATTTACAGCATACTTTAAATTCCTGGACAGTCCAGACAAATACAGGAACAGCAGCTGTCCAAATTGGATGTTTGTCCTGCTGATGGGTTATTAAACCCATAAAGTGAGTGAACAAAAAGCATTACTGGAGGATTATTTTACCATTTTATGCTAAATGTAGCCAAACGAGGACAGACAAATAAAAGAAAGCAAAGGAAGGAGACAGCGACTGTAGTGCAACAGAGTGAATGACCTTAGTTCCAAAGAAAAAAGAAAAGAAATGCACACTCACAACATCTGGTCCGTCCAGTTTTTATTCAGTATCTCACAGGAAAACTATGCTGGAAGAAGAACTTGTTTGTGATACACAATGGGAAACAGAATGGATTCCTTCTGTACAAATCCATTCACAAAGGCGTGGACACTTGTTTGGTTTGTTCATGGGTCATTGCACAATTATTTCAATTAAATGTGTGAGTGAGTGAATGCTAATTTCACTTTAGAAAGTCTTGCCATGCTTCTGGGATTTGTGCCAGTAAGCTTTTAAAGGAACTATTTTACAATTTTTCAATAAGTCTGATCACAAGGATTAAAACACGTAAACGTATACACACTGCAGATTGATGCAGAGGATTATGAAGTATCTTTCTGCCTCGTGCTGCATACAAGCTCATGTAGACCACCAGATCACATTAACAGCATTTACAGCTACTGTTTCACATAAAAGCAGCTGAAGACTGAAGGGACTGACACTGTTCTGTTCAAAAAGCCTGTTGTCCTTGGCAGCAAAACACCAGACAAAAAGAAAAATCAGCTTACCTAATGGAGTGTGTCACACATTTCTGTCATATTTTTTCACGTCGGGCCTCCAAAGGGTCAGTCAATGGTTTTAACAATTTGAAACCTAAACCAAAAAACAGAGAACACGTCAGTAAAATAGAAAACAAAATGTAGAAATAAACAGAAAACACAAAAACCTGCTGTTTCCATTTTTGTTTTGCCGACAAATCTTCTGGAACTCACATTTTAGCTGTTGTTTTACCTTTTCCGCGAAAAAAAACAAAAAAACAAGTAGGTTTGGCATTCGTTTGATAATGTCTTGTTTCTGAACTAAACATACTTCTTTGGAAAAAACTTACTTCGAGGTTCATCAGATCAAGCACTCTTTTTTCACATGTTTTTGAGAAACATAATATATAATAATAATAATAATAAACTTTATTTGTATAGCACCTTCCTACAATGCCTTGCATTGACCAAGGTGCTTAACAGGATAAAAAGATGAATAAACTGGAACAATAAATCAATGAAAATAGAATAAGAAACAACAGCAATAAAAGAAGCAATGGAAAAAAAAAATGCTACATACTAAAATAACACAAGTAATAAAAGTTACACCTCAGCCTGGATGCTTTCCTGTTTGAGTAAAGCTTTCTCTGCCTCACAGTCCATCGATTAATGTCCTAATCAGAGCAATTCAACTTGATAGAGTGCTCCTAAGATAAATAAAGACAGTAATTAAATCAGAAGGTGCTCCAGTAAATTATTAGTGTGAAAGTTTGTGCATACATCTTGGAGTTTTGTAGTTTTCACCACAATTGAGTTGCACAGGATGTGTCCACAGTAAAGATGGAAAAATAAATAAATGAGATTCATGATTCAACTTTTTACATCACAAAACCCTGGCTTTTTAACAGTGGTGTGTGTGTGTAGACTTTTCATGTCCACTGGACATGATTTGCAAAGTGCAAAAAGCATCCTGACTAGCTTGTTGCCCCTGCTGCACTGCCCTCATGTGGTCACAACATTGTACTTTACTATACTTTGTGAGAAGATCTGCATATCAGATGGGTGTTTAATGCACTTGCATGCTCCAATGGGCCTCAGCTCTCATATGAAATGCAGAGATGAGGTACAGGCTGACCCACATCTTGCCTCCACCATTTCACTTCCCCCTCAAGAACCTCATTACGTCAGACTCTATAATGAGCCATACGACGAGTGGCACACTATATCCACATATTAAATGGAACAGAGTTGGTCTATTACTTTAAATACAACAGGATGCCTCCACATGCCTACAGATACTGACACCTCCTGTGAATTTGCAAACCCCAGTTTAATCCATCAGTGGGAGCCAGCGTCTCATCATGGACTCGTCCATTTGCACATCCACGGGGGGAGGACATAGTTAAAGGCATTCATCTTTTTAAAATACAGTAATTTAATTTTTAATTACACAAGCTCAAATTTACATTTTAGCCTTTTTAAAATAATAAAATACTAATTTTTGATCATATATGTAGTCTTGACAAACATTTTGGTACGATTTGAAAACGTCCACCCCCCTCTACAAATGTTGGTACGTTCTACACCCGCCGTTAGCCGTTGTTGTACCCTATGCTACTGAACAGATTTACCGCGATACAAACTCGCTTCCGTCTGGTTTTAACCGGACGAAAATATATTAATTTACGGGATTAAAGCTATAAAACAAACGCCGAGAAGTCTGGGGAAACTTTCTTCAAGTGTGCCCAAACTTTGACGAGACTTGCAACCCCAACCCCCTTCTCTACAGTTTCCGAGTGTTAGCATTGTTTCATCTCACCGCCGACTACATCTTCTGGACTCGCTCGGGTTTTCCCCCATTTCTTTTCGGATTTTAAACCATTTCGGAGCTGTTCAGTCTGATGAATTCACCGAAAAACGACGGAGACGACGACGTGCCCGTTAAAGAGCCGGTGAAATACGGAGAATTGATCATTTTAGGGTAAGTCTGTACGCAAACCAAAATAATTGTAAAAAAAAAAATGTGAGGACGCTCCGGCGTTAAATCCAATTAAATTAGAATAAACGAGCTCCAGCTGCACAGAAAGACAAAAGACATCGTGCCTGATGGGTCTTTAATCCAGTTGTAACGCTGAAGGATGCCGTAATGCATGATAGTAGTAAAATAGTGTGGCATCATTCGTGTTTGGAAGTAAGTTTTCAGTCCGGATGTTGTGATATGTCCTCGAACTATGGGGACATGGTGTTAAATCTGACTACTGTATAATGTGGATTTGATTACCAAAGTCACAGAATGTGCCGTGGCCATGTATACTTCAGGCTACTACGGGGTTTTCATCAATGGTTGTAGGGGGGCTGAGCAGCTCAGGCTGAAAATCCCAATGATGATGTCATCCTCTGCTGGATCCGTGACTGCTAAAAGTAGCACTGAGGAAAAAAGACCATGTTGTTTTGAAATGTGCATGCGCCTTGATCTGATTTTTTTGGGGGTTGATTTTATTGCGAAATTGTAAAATGTCTCATCCTGATGCTAAGGGGTGAGGAGGAGGAGGAGGAGAAACCCCCCTTTTACATCACAGTGGGCAGGATGTGCTGACAGCCACCAGCCTCCACACTGTGCAAGATCTGCAGGGACCAGAAATGCCACAACATGCACGCGTTTGTACAGTCACATGGCTCACAAGCACCCACCACCACTTCTCCTCCCCCTTTCAATGCAGAGCTTCCTGTGTATGCCAAAGATAACTGACCCTGTGGTCTGTCACTTCCCCTCCAGCTGAACGTGGAGTGAGGAGGCTGGCGTCCGCCTGCATCAGAATACCGATTAGTTGTGTCCCCCGCTATGTGATTGAACACACTCCTACATGTCCAGTCATTAGGGAACGGAAGTCCATCTTCTTTCAGTTCTAGGGTTTTATGCTTTAAAAAAAAAATCAGTTTATTGTTTTAACCAGGTTTGAAAATTAATAAAAGTCTAACCTCAAGTGTACAAAAAATGACAGTGCCATGTTTGCTTTGAAACTAAAAGAGCACAATCACGTAATACAACCAAGCATGGTGGTGGAGTGGTGATGATTTTGGCTTGTTCTGCACTCCACAGGACCTGGACACCCTCTTTGCAGTCAAATCGATCACCCTCCAAAAGTACTGGAACAGCTAGGCAAATTCCTTTAACACATTTACACGTAAATACCAGGAAAAAAAAGCTGACATTCTGAAGTCTTGTCTTATGTTCATCTTTTAATAATAATAATAATAATGAATTCAATTTATACCGCACTTTTTCATCTTTTGATCTTAAACCCAAATGTCTTCAGTGTACAACAAAAATAAATGAATTTGCCTTGCTGTTCCAACACTTTTGGAGGGGACTGTAACCCTCTCTATTCCAAAGTACAGGTGGTCCCTGACTTACGAACGAGTTCTGTTCCTACGCTCGTTCGTAACTCCACAATCCACGTAAGTCGGAAAATACGTCCAAACAGCACCTCATACGTACAGTACTGTATTTTTACCAAGCACTTAGCCTATCCTAACACAGTACCCTACACAATTATCAAAAAACACATGCATTCGGAGCCATAATGAAGTGAAAAAAATAGTTCATTTCTTACTGGGAGCTGGTCCTGCAGCTTCACGCGGTCCACAGCGTTTAGAGCAATGTCTGTTAGCATGTTAGCTCATTGCTAGCATGTTAGCTCGTTGCTCAGCTGTAGCCTCTCTGCCTCGTAAACCTCCGCTCCAAACAATAAGGTCTCTGCGCGCGGTCCAGCTGTCCAAAGTTTTACAGTAAGGTCTGTTAGCATATTAGCCCCTCTGCTCCCGTCAGCCTGTCCCAAACAATGAGGTCTCCTGCTCCACTGAGCGCGTCAAGCTCCCCCCTCTTCCTGTAAGTTTCCACTGAGCGTGCGTCAAGCTCCCCCCTCTTCCTGTAAATTTCCGCTGAGTTTCGTTTCGGTACCATATTTTCTGGTGTAAAAGCGCATAAACCGTGTAACTCGAACAATGCTTTTCAATGGGAGGGCGTTCGTAACCCCGAAACGTCGTAAGTCGAGGCCGTCGTAAGTCGAGGACTACCTTTATTCTACAGTCAAACACGATGCCATCTGTCTTATGGTGTAGTCACACAGGGCAGCGTTTGAGCAGCAGGAGCGTCCAGTTTACATGTAAAGTCAATGGTGGACGCACTTCCAGCCACGTCTTGGCGTCTGGCGTCAGGTCGCGTGCGTGTTGAGCGTGCTGGGAAGCGTTTTTCCGTGCACGTGAACCGGCTTCAGCCTCCAAACCGCGCATTCAACATGCTGAAGATTTCGCGGTTCAAACTTTCAAACGCCGCTCAACTCTACCTGATTGGTTGGTGTGTCAACCAATCAGGGAGAGTCGGGGGGAGAAGAGAGGAGGAGAAGAGAGGAGGAGAAGAGAGGGCGAGAGTCCCTGTGTGACGCGGAAACGAGGGTGCGCGCGCACTATGTGACGTATTGTTTGTTGGTCACAGAAAAGACCCGCGAGTCGTGTACTATGGAAGAGAAACTCATTGTAGCTGTGTGTTCGCGACAATTCCTTCACGACCAGTCAAGTGTGCTCCACAGAGACGGAAATAAAAAGCTCCTCGCCTGGCGGAGTGTGCAGGACTCTGTATACCGGTAAGCTCCTCCCACACACCCAGCAGCTGTTTCGCGTTCTGGCGTTCAGCTCTGAACACGCTGCATTCACAAGTGCGTCCACTTGCGTGCGTGTTGAGCTTTTTGGAGGTTGAAAAGCTGTTCGGTGTAACTACACCATGACAGCTAAATTCATGATGCAGCAGGACAATGGCCCTCATTCACGAAAATGTTCGTATTTTTATCCTAAATTTCTCCTACTTTTGTTCGTACGAAGCGTTCGTACGAACATGCCACGTCAGATTCAACAAAGTCTTCTATCCTGAGGAAACGTGTGTAAATGGGTTGCGTAAATATGATGAATCCCACCTGTTCTAAACAGCTGCGCGTGCACGCGAGAGGTTATTTACATAATTCCCACCCCTCAAAACACCATATAAGGCCACGTTTCCTGCCTTCTGACAGCAGGAAGTGTCCATTCATTCAAACTCAAGAAGTAAAAGGAGGAACTTCACGCGTTCGGAGATCTGCTCTCAGTCGCGCTGTGGCTACCCCCCACCCCCCCCCCCGCAAGTGTCGGATGGTCAAATATCTTTAATTTTAGTGTACTGTGTTACATTATAGTTTCACTTATTCAGAAGAGCCGTGGCGCACCGCTACACCCCCCGCCCCCCGCAAGTGTCGGATGTGTTTTTGAACAGAAGCATTTTAAAATGTCTCGAGACTACAGTTAACTTCATATTAATATTGTAGTGCATATGTCTCCCGTGGGTCGTACAGTATCAGAAATCAAGAATAAATGGTTTGATCTGCAAATGGCTTCAAACAAACGTCTCGCCGCAGCACGGACAGGAGGAGATCAAGGAATAGTCTGAGATGGTGGACAATAAATGCCACGCTGCAAGACGCGTGCCAACATGTTTTGCAGCACAAATGGGTCATGCGCGCACCTCCTGGTCAGCGCGCAACCACATTCTGCAGGTTATATTTCGAATCAGATATAATAATCTATTGCTCCGATGGTGTTTGGCACAAGATCAGTCTTAATTCGTACTTGTTCTGCGGCGGTGTATGGGGATTTTATGTACCTGGGTGTTAATATGAGGAGCGGCTTTGATGACCAAGGGGAGCGCACGACTCACTGAAGCCTGCGCGACACACCAGACAAATTAAACTTAAAATTATAATTCTAATTCAAACAGAATAACCTATTGTCAAGAATAATTATGGTGCGTGATTTTTTTAAACCCAAAATATTTTCTAAATAACGAAATATGAAGTTATTCGTGGAGAAGATCCGTCTGGATGACAGCAGACTGACGCTCCTAAATTATACGACAGGTCCGGACCACTCGTAAATTTTGTTCGTATCTGAAGAAAATCGTAGGATACGAAAACATTGTTGAATGCCACAAATGATCCTAAATCACTCGTACGCACAGTTTAAGAACAAATCTGTGCGTACGAACGGTTCGTGCATGAGGGCAAATGTCCCCAAACACGGCAGCAAATCTACAACAGAATGGCTGAAAAATCAAAGAATCAAGGTGCTGCAAAGGTCCAATTAAACTCAACAACTCGGCCTATTGAAATGTTGTAGTGGGATCTTAGAGCTTTGCAGACACAAAAGTTTACAAACCTCAATGAATTAAAGCAATATTATTCATTCATTCATTCATTCATTCAACCTTTATTTATACAGGCTAGCCTCGTTGAGCCACGGGGACTCATTTACAA
>JBBPBX010000552.1:91375-105884 GCA_038048925.1 Garcialebias charrua
TAAGCCTGTCTGTGTGCACCTCTCGTGCACGTGTTGAAGCTAAAGAGATGGTGGTGGTTTGAGCTCGCCTTGCAGGAATGATAGCCTCAAGGTTTTTAAAAGTATCTGATCTGTGCTGGCTATTTAAAATTAGATAAATGATGCAGGAGCAGGTTGTTCCTTCCCCCAGTGTTTTCCATCTATAATTCCCAAGCCTGTTTTCCGGATGCGTGGTTTTACTTTGGACGTGTCTGCTTGTCTGTGTGGTCGATACCTGCTTCACTGCAGGCCATATGATCTTTGCAGAGGCAGCATGCCATCACACTTTTTTAATTGGCTGGTATATCATCCAACCAACATGCATCACCATTCACCACACATACACCCTCTTGTCCTTCCTATGAGTTTCCCATCCATAACCTGTCTGTAGCTGTGTTTCCATCCATTTTCATTTCGAATTTTGAGCTAATTTTTGAAATCTCGCAAATATGTAAATACAAATTAATGCGAATCAGAAGTGTTTCCATCTACTGGCTTGAAGCGCTTCTACCAAGCCACGCACAGCGTCATTACGTCAGACGTCAGCGTCATTACGTCAGACGTCAGCGTCATTACGTCAGACGTCAGCACTGCGCATGTCTACAGTAAACAGGAAGTAGCGGTTGAAAACAGAACCCGGCCACACATCTCGTCAAAATGGAGAGAATATTTCAGGTACGTGTTGCTATCGGGCAAGTTGTATTTATTCTGTCATGCCAACTAGTTTTAGCGATGTTACATGTTGTCCGGAGCGGAAACAGCTGAACGTCACGTGACGTGAATGTTCGCTACGGCAGAACTGAGTCGGAAAATCTGTTTCCATCTGTCGTTTTGCGCATCTGCTCATTTTCGAAGATCCCAAAAACCACCTCAAGCGAGCGTATAAACTTTTTGGCGAATTTGAGGAAGTAAATACGGATTTTGCCGTTTCCATTAAGCTTTTCTGCTGCGATACTTCAAAATGTGCACCTAGAAACCTTGATGGAAACACGGCTTGTGTTGCATCCCTCTGTCTCACGCCCAGTCCCATCGCTGAGCCTTTCAGCATTCCAAGTGTTGACTTTTGACAGGAGGAGGCCTCCGTGGTGCCTTGTCCTCAGCAAAACTAAACCGGCTTGTGTTGGGGGGCAGATGGAGTGAATATTTCATATCATGCTTTTTGATATGCACACATGCGTGATGCAGTCCAGAAGTGTACACCTCAAGGAGCTGCTCCTCCATTTGACTCTATGGAGTTTTCTCCTTGTTCTTCTGTTTGCTTTATTTCACACTTCTCTACTTCTTACTTTTTTTTTTGTCACTTTGCTTTTATTTTTGCAGGTGATTTTCACTTCTATCCCCTTTTGTCTTCTGTATTATGTCCAATTTTCTTGGCCTCCTTTATGCGTTATCTTATTCTGACACAGCTTACCGGTACAGTAGTTTGATCTGACAGACCAGGAGCATGACTCAGGTTAGCGCCGAGTCATGCTTCTTGATCGGACCTCTTGCTTTACACATCACTGACACTTTCAGCTAGTTAGTTTTAAGTTTGTGTTCCAGGTAAAATAAATTCTTTCCATTCCATCATCTTCATGGTTGCTCAGTCTGATTGGACCTGAAGAGTCACGGACTTGGATTTTATTTTTCTTCCATTATACCACAGTTGGGTGATTCTCACGAACATGGTACAACTCACAGCAAAAATCAAAAAACATTGTATACACACAAAAACACACCCTCTTTATAAAATAGAATCTAATTTTACTCATCATTGTAAAATTTTAACCTCTATGCATAATTTTTAGGTATTTTAAAACATTTTATTCTGACTTTGGCGAAATAAATTCATTACCGTAACACAACTTCGATGAAGAAATATGAAACCACAAAAACTTTTCTTCCACCTTTTTTAGACACCAAGGACTTTAGTGTGTGCAAAGGAACAGGTATCAACAAAAATAAGCATTAGTAACCAAATTTTATTATTTTAATGCAAACAATCATTTCATCACCGTAACATTAATACAATTTTCAAATCTATTTTGATTGTGATTTAGTGTCAAATCATTAAGTCGAAAAAACAATACCACCATAGTATAAATGATCTGGTACATTTCATCAAATAATTAAAAAATGAAAGTAATTAATTTATCTAATCTAAATAAATCATCATAAAGTTAACATAGCGGTAATGAAAAAACACATGTCGGTAATGACTAAAAATGTTTCGGTAGTGAACACTTCATAACTAGATTAACATGTAACTACTCATAAACAATATAATCCTATTTACTCCTTAACCCTAATAAAACACATCTGCAAATTGAACAATGGACCAATATTGAGCCATGGAAAACAGGCAAAAGACAATTGGAAACTGAGTTTTAATCAGGGTAAATACAAGAGAGAACAAGACAGGGAGATAATGGGTCATCACAAGAAAGGTGAGGACAAGAAAAAAGGATATTGAACTTCAAAATGAATAACAGTAAACAGGGACATGACTGCATGTATTTTTTTTTCAACTTTGTATTGGCAAATTTCTAGTGATACTACATTGTGTGGAAAAGAAGAATGCAAAACATCACTCGGATAAAACGGAAACAATCTTAGTAAACAATAAATCATTTTTGACAACCATTAGATCCTATATTTTAGTTTTTCTAATCTTTCTCTTTAATTAAAAAAAACTAATGAAAAAATTAATTACAATGGCATATTAGGGCCATTGTAGATAGAAAAAGAGGAGTAAATTTCGGCCAAAAAACTCAGAAATGTTTTAGACTAATCTCCGAAATTGTCTAGAAAAAACAAGGACATTTCTGAGTTTGAAATGTTGAAAATTTGCTAGAAAAAAAAATCAGATTGTTTTTTTTTAATCTCAGAAATCTCAAAAAATTGGAAATTTCTGAGTTTCAAAAGTCAAAATTTTCCAAGTTTTTCTAAAAAAATTCTGATTTTTTATTCTAGCAAATTTTCAACTTTTCAAACTCTGAAATGTCCTTGTTTTTTTGGGGGGGGGGATGGGGGTTCTAGAAAATTTTAGATTTTTGGGTGGGCTGAAATTTACACCAATTTTTTTCTTCTATCTACAATTGTCCTAATATGCCATCATAGGTAATAGATAATTCATTGGGTTTTCTTTTTGTACTTTGCCCAGATCTCTGGCTACGTTCACACTGCAGGCAAATCCGACCCAAATCCAATTTTTTTGCCCCATCTGACCCATAACTGATTTTTTTACGACAGTCTGAACGCGACAAATCCAATTTTTTCAAATCCGACCCAGGCCGTTTCAGTATATGGTTTTAAATCAGATATATATCTGATGTTTTCAAAGCGACTGCAGTGTGAACGCTCATATGACTTACATCTGACTTTTGCATCACCGATGTGAGACCGACGTCACAGTTCGGGCCAGCGGAGATTAGTGTCTTGTCGGGAAAGGCGATCAGACAAGCGCTGACAGATGTATTCAAACATCCAGCTCCAAAAATCGCCATCACTAAAAATTTTGCTCGCTTTCTTCTCAGTTTTCTTTTGCCTTTAATCATTTGGATGTTTAGCTTTCCCCGATTGGACAACAACTTCAAAATTACCGAACACACACTGAAAACTGTCGCATCCATGTTTACTTCCGCAAAAACAGGGTGCTGCGTGTCACGTGACGTTCTGAGACACGTTTTCTTCTGCGCATGCGGGTCGCTTCTGCAATGTAGATCGTTCACACTGGAGTCTGATGCAGGTCGCATTTAAAATGTAGTGTGAACGTTCACACCAAAAGATCAGATTTTTTTTTTTAAATCGTAATTGAGCATTAAGACCTGCAGTGTGAACATAGACTATGACACCACACAGAAGTGTCTTGCTGATGAAGAGGTAGGCAGTGGTTTAGGGATAATTTCTTTGATGTCATCCAAATAATACCACACCTTCTCACCAGCAAATCTTATTGATGGGATGTAGAAGCGGTTGTCACCCGCACAGCTCATTGTATCAACCTCGTACTGACCACTGGCGATCTGGATTGATGAATAATAATAAAAAGATACATTAAAACAGCAAAAATAAAAAAGTTGATTGACTGCATTAAAGGACAACACCCACCATGACACTAACAATTCACCATATTGTACAATTACAGTAATTTATTATTAGGTCTATTTTCATTTTTGCATTTGGGCCAGGCGAGGGTTAAAAAAAAAAAAAAAAAAAACCCACTCCCGAATGAATCCGGAAACCTGGCCGAAGAGTCCCGAAGGGTCATGCCTTTTGTTACATCGATCTCCACCCAGAAGGCAGAAGGTAGGAGTGAGTTTCCATGGAGGTTTATGAGAGAGAGTGGTAGTTAAAACTGCATATTTCCTGGTGCATTTGTGTGTATATGGACCAGCGCTCTGATTTTATTTATTATTTATTTTATAACACCGCTGCGGACCTTTTGCTGCTCTCATTCATTCTGCCCCTGAGGAGCGAGCCGCGAGCCGCGCGCGTCTCTGGCTCCTCGTTCTGCTGGTCACCTTTGAAGTTCCTCGTGCCGGTGTAATTTGCTCCCTCGAGTGTATGCACTGTATTTGCTCTCGTCAGCCTTGATACGGGGTCGGGAAGCACGCGCGCGGGCAGAGCTCAGCTGCGAGGCTGGCTCTGGCTGCCTTTTTGATCACGGGGGGGAGAGAATAAAAAGTCGATGCGGAAATGAATGAATTTGTCGCGATCAAACGAATTAAACTAGTATGTCTAAGTGGATGCTCGCTCAGAATATGAGTGAGCGACAGCAGGATTAATCAACACAACACAGGCAGCTTTAGGGAATATTTAAAAATGCTTCCTTTTTCTTTTCCTCGCTCGCTCGCCTGTAACTCCAAGGCGTCACTTTGGTGACGTGAATGCCCAAGTGAATGCCCATATATGGAGAGGGGCAGATTTTCCCGGAGCTGCATGCTAAAATCTGCTATAAATCATGAAATAACACATTTAGTGTTATTTCTCCACAATATAAGTAAACGCTCCTGTATTATTTTTAAATAAACTACAAGCCCAAAACCAGAAAAGTTGGCACGTTGTGGAAATCGCAAATAAAAACAGAATACAATGACTTGCAAATCTTTTTCAACCTATATTCAATTGAACACACTGCAAAGACCACATACTTAACGTTCGAACTGGTAAACTTTGTTATTTTTTGCAATTATTAGCTCATTTGGAATTTGATGCCTGCAACATGTTTCAAAAAAGCTGGCACAAGTGACAAAGAAGACAGAGAAATTTGAGGAATGCTCATCAAACACTTATTTGGAATATCCCACAGGTGAACATGCAAATTGGGAACAGGTGGGTGCCATGATTGGGTATAAAAGCAGCTTCCTTGACATGCTCAGTCATCCACATAGAAGGATGGGGCGAGGGTCACCACTCTGTGAACAAATGCGTGGGCAAATTGTCGAACAGTTCAAGAACAACTTTTCTCAACGAGCTATTGCAAGGAATTTAGGAATTTCACCATCTACGGTCCGTAATATCATCAAAAGGTTCAGAGAATCTGGAGAAATCACTACACGTAAGGGGCAAGGCCGAAAACCAACATTGAATGCCCGTGACCTTCGATCCCTCAGGCGGTACTGCATCAAAAACCGACATCAGTGTGTAAAAGATATCACCACATGGGCTCAGGAATACTTCAGAAAACCACTGTCAGTAACTACAGTTCGTCGCTACATCTGTAAGTGCAAGTTAAAGCTCTACTATGCAAAGCAAAAGCCATTCATCAACAAGATCCAGAAACGCCGCCGGCTTTGCTGGGCCCGAGCTCATCTGAGATGGACTGATGCAAAGTGGAAAAGTGTTCTGTGGTCTGATGAGTCCACATTTCAAATTGTCTTTGGAAACTGTGGACGTCGTGTCTTACGGACCAAAGAGGAAAAGAACCATCAGGACTGTTATAGGCGCAAAGTTCAAAAGCCAGCATCTGTGATGGTATGGGGGTGCATTAGTGCCCAAGGCATGGGTAACTTACACATCTGTGAAGGCACCATTAATGCTGAAAGGTACATACAGGTTTTGGAGCAACATATGCTGCCATCCAAGCGACGTCTTTTTCATGGACGCCCCAGCTTATTTCAGCAAGACAATGCCAAGCCACATTCTGCACGTGTTACAACAGCGTGGCTTCGTAGCAAAAGAGTGCGGGTCCTCCCCTGGCCTGCCTGCAGTCCAGACCTGTCCCCCATTGAAAATGTGTGGCGCATTATGAAACGTAAAATACGACAACGGAGACCCCGGACTGTTGAACAACTTAAGCTGTACATCAAGCAAGAATGGGGAAGAATTCCACCTGAAAAGCTTCAAAAATTGGTCTCCTCAGTTCCCAAACGTTTACTGAGTGTTGTTAAAAGGAAAGGCGATGTAACACAGTGGTAAATATGTCCCTGTGCCAACTTTTTTGCAATGTGTTGCTGCCATTGAATTCTAAGTTAATGGTTATTTGCAAAACAAAATAAAGTTTCTCCGTTCGAACATTAAATATATTGTCTTTGCATTCTATTCAGTTGAATATGGGTTGAAAAAGATTTGCAAGTCATTGTATTCTGTTTTTATTTGCGATTTGCACAACGTGCCAACTTTTCTGGTTTTGGGCTTGTAATAAATATTAATGGCGATGCAATTTGAAAACATGGTGGGTGTTGGGCTTTAAGTATAACTTTCTGAACACATTTTAATTTTTATTACAAGATCATTACCTCAGCACTACGTGTTTTCAATCTGAATCCAATTTGATTCAATTCACTCTTAAATCTACCTGTGTTACTGTGCCAGGATAGAAGTCTCCGTCGTAGTCCACAAGGACCCATGTTCCTACTTTGATGGTCTCTTCAGACTCCCTTTAGGTGAAAACAAACTCCTTTGGGGTGAAGCAGTCACAAGAGTGACTACAGAAGCATGAGACCTCTCGAAATCTAATGCTCCCTGGTTCAGTAGCAACAACCTGTGGAGACATTATTTAAGTTTAGTTTTATCTGCAAAAACAAAGTCAGCCTTGTCTATATAATTTGGACTGAAATAAATAAAAAGCAAATTTACAAAAAAATAAAAATCATCAAATTTAAAAAAGCCAAACAGAATAAGAGTGGGTGTGAATTTGTTTAGGTGCTCACCTAATGTATTTTCATAGTCCCTGGGACTGATTTCAGGAATGGAGGAACCAGTTCCCTACATGTAACGATATTCTCCTTTGTCACCTCAAAAAGCCTAACCGATGAGTGCTTTGACAGATTCTCCAGTAAAGCAGAAGCATTTGGGATGTCTATGCCATAGGCCACCACATGATCTGCAAGGTTTTTAAGAGCACCTCATACTCCGTCAGGAGCTCCCTTCCCACGAGAGTCTGCAGGAACAGTGCTCCCACAGCGAGTCAGCTCCCCCGCTGACCCTGCGTACCCCCCCAGCTCGCCAAGGTCCACCCAAGGAGCGAGGAAAAAGAAACACCTCTCCGACCGCCAGGCCATTGAGCCAAGACCAGAGAGGGACACGGCCCCGAGGGCCGCCAACAGCAGAACCAACAGCCCACACCCACCAGGGCCGCCACGACCCCTGCGAACCGCAGTCAGCCCGCCGTCCAAGAGGACACAAAATCCCACATGGACGACACGGCCAAGAGCGCCCGCCCAACCGTCGACAGAGCCAGGAAGCACCAAGAACAGGCCCTTTTTGCCAGGGGGTAGTTTGATGTAATGTACTCCAGAACTGGCTGCAAATGTGTCCATGTTGCGACAGCATCATGCTGTAGGCTGCCAGACACAGTAGCAAAGGACTCAGCTTGAGTGAGTGAGAGAGTGAGTGAGAGAGTGAGTGAGAGAGTGAGAGAGAGAGAGCGAGAGAGAGAGGTGTAGGTGTCGGTCAGTTGCGTGACTGTAGTGTGCGTGAGTTAGGACTACCTTTCTCTTTCCTTTCTTCTATACTCTTCTAGAAGGTCTGGATTATTATAAATCTTCTGCCTATGTTTTTCCACCCTAGTTCTTGATGCCGCCCTCTTATGTTCACTTTCTTTTGCCCTTCATATTAAGTAAAATTAGTTAGCATAAAATAGCATAGCCATTTAGCATAAAAATATTTAAGATGTAGTAAGCAAAAACAAAAATGATTAAAGTTTAAATTATTATTAAAAAAAGACACTGTTGTTTTTCATTACCGCAACAGGCCTCGCATTACACGGTAATGAAAGTTAAGCATTACGGTAATGAATGACATCCACATAAGCTAGCTTAAAATGGCAGCATGTCATGATGACTCAGCTAAAGTTATTCACTTACAGTAATAACTCCCTAATATCTTCTTTACAGGAAAGTATCTAATTAATAACTTTTTAAGAACATGAGGTATTACACATTACGGTAATGATCACCTAATGTGTGGAAAAAGGCATATGCAAGGAGAAACGTAACAATTATCATGATCAAAACATGTCAAACAATCTTACCTTGTAGCCATCTTTTGTCTTCTCTTCCTTGTGGTGCATTATGGGTCAAAACAACTTTATTTAAAAAAACGCTGTGAATATGACAGGACTTTGAACACAGTGCAACGGTAATGAGTACTGCACATCCGGACACTCACTTTTATTAAAATATTTTTAATTACTTAATAGGAAATCATTATATATTATCATAATCTGATAAATTATGTTGTTTTATACAAATGTATAATATTTTTTCATAAACCTGCTTGAATATTTATAATGAAAAATTGAGGTGAAAGCATTTTTTTCTCCTTCGGACGCATTACGGTAATGAATTTTTGACGCCAAAATCTGTTAAAAAACATTAAAAAAACTATTTTGGTAACCAACAATGAACTGTGCCAAATAATAGAAATTATGATTGTTCAAACAAAAGTGAATTATGTTTAGTTTTTATGAGTATGCCCATAAAATCTTCCAAGCCATTCAATAGGTTGGGTTCATGAGAATCACGATTTGGTTCTACATCTCTGTTGTTCAGAACACCTGGGGCTCAATTTTATATACACTTTAGACATTCATTCATAAACTTCTTCATAAAAGTCACATATAGGGAATGGATTGAGCACTATGGCTATGGGTGGCGGGATGACACCAATCTCACCCCCATGCCTATGCTCACTCAACATTATGCATTTAGACAATTAGGGCTTGGGTTAGAGTTGGAGTGGAGGGGAAACTGGTACAATGCCAGCCTTTGCTCCTTCTCTTTCCTTTTTAAGTACACTTTAGAACAACACTCACCAACAGTACATTTGGGGACGGGGGTGTGTGTGTCGGGGTCTTGATTTGTTAATTTCAATTTTATTTATTTATGTATTTATTTATATATATATATATATATATATATATATATATATATATATATATTATATTTATTTATTTTTCTCTTACCCCCCTGGTTGCCTGGCGGACATTCTGGGGGTGGGCCGTCAGGGGTTGTCTTGGGATGTGGGGGGGTTCGGGGCCTGGGGGTTCGCCGTGGGCGGGGCTGGCAGTGCGCTCCCCCTGGGGCTGCTTGGACTCGGGTGTCCTGTCCTGTCGGCAGGGCGCGGGTTGGGCCGAATCTTGGATGTCTGCTACTCTCCACCCCAGAATGAATGGGCCTACCTCCTGGGTTTGGATGTGGGCTGCCCCACGTAGGGGGCAGGTACATGTCTTGGACCTAGGGGGTATAGAGTGTGCATCGGGATTATGAATGGAACGTGTCGTTATTGTATGTCTTTCTGTGAGTGAGGGTGAGGATGAGGGTGGGTCTGAGTGAGTGTGTCTGTGTATGAATGTTTAAGTGTCAGGTTGGGACTTGGACTGCCCCCTCTCTGATACTTCTGAGGCTACTAGTGTCGCGCTCCTGCCACGTGGCCCCCTGGTGGGTGTTCCTTTGCCTGCAGGCGTGCTTGGGGCCCTCACTATCTGGAGTTGGGCGCTTGGGCGTTTGTCGGCTCTGCCTGGTGGCTGCCTGGTGGGGCTCGTGCCCTCTGGTCCTTTCGGGTCTGGGCCTGAGGGATGGGCGTCCCCGGTGCCCGGGCCTCGGTAACCAGCCCTGGGGCTACGTCAGTGCGGCGGGCTCCGGCGGGGGCCTATGAATTTGTCGCGTCTGACCGCGGGGGGTCAATGTGTGTGGTCGCTGGTGGGATTCGTCCGGTTCTTCCCCTTGGTCGGATCTGGGGAGTGGGCGAGTCTCTCGTCCTGTTCGGGTGACCCTGGGGACTCTGGGCTCGGGGCCCTTCCTGGAATCTTGGGCTTTGATCGCTCCTTCATCTGCCTCGGGCTTTGGGGGGGCGGATCTCTGATGCTTCACAGTCGCTACTAAATGTTCTATTGGAGGAACCTTATTCACTTATGCATGCTCACAACCATACACAAATGGATGCAGGTATGTATATGTAGATATATGCAGATATGTAGATGGGTATATGAATGAATATAAATGTATATGTATGTATACTGTATATATATTTGTAGGTATGGATATGTATATTTATAGAAATCTACTGCAAGGTCATGAAGATTATTAGTCTTTATGCATGTATGTTTCGTTGCTGTGTTCCGTCATGTGCTTTGCAGGATTGCGGACGGAGGTTAGGTGTGTTTGCCTTGTGCACTTTTTGTGGATAATTGTTGTTTTGTTATCTTACTTTCTCTTCTCTTTCTCTCTATAAAAAAATAAAAATAATAATACATATTGGAGTGAGAGGATGGCTATAAGGTGAGAAGGGAGGCCATCTATAAATGGGAAAAAAAATTGTGTTGAGGAACCAACTGGCCAAATAAGTCCATAATTATGGTTTGGAAGATATGCAAGAGAGGCTCTCAAGCAGTTTCACAGACAGACAGACAGACAGAGCAGAAAAGCAAAGCAAAGAGGGAGGGGATGCGTCCGACCTCAGCAGGAGCAAGTGGTGAAGGGCCATTCTTTGTGTTTCTAGTTTCACTTGGATGTAGCAGCTATCTTAAATTGGGTTGATTTCCAAACAATCAGTTGTAGATGCTTCATTGATGATAATTGATTGATTTATAAATAAATGTCACATTTTTGTCATCTGTGTATGTTTCCCATACTTGACAGACGAAATTGGTCTCTGCATTTAACCCAACCACCACCAGGTGGTGCAGTGAGCAGCCGTGGTCAGCGCCCGGGGAGCTGGGGAAAATAGGTGTGCACTCATAGACACCCCAAGGTGTGCCGTGGCCGGGGTTCGAACCTGGGTCCTTCGGATCCCAAGTCTGATTCCCTAGCCACTACACCATCTTGGCCCCATAACCTTCGGAACTGCGACGCAACGCTCTACTCACTGCGCCACATGAGATCAAATAACTTTGTCCCAGGCGGGAAGCGAACCCACTTCTCCCGGTCAAAACGACAACGCATTAACGCGTTGTGCTATTCGGACGGACCGCGGTATATTGCTTTTATTGATAAAAGCCTGGATCCAATGTGTTTCAAGTAAGACTCCCATTCTATTAAAAGTATACACTGTAGTGTGAAGCAGGTCTAAAATGTGTTCAATAAGAATACACTCCTTTTTATGATTATGCAAAGGTTACCTTAGTGTAGAGTCTTTTGCCCCAGAAGAGTAAAACAAAATATAGCAAATCAAAAGTTCATCAAGTTCACAGCAAAGTTAATCAAATTGAAACATATTTTCTGTTTAATATTTTTGATCTGGGGATCGGGGAAACCGAATAATGCACATGGGGTCCAGGTCGAACAGAACAAAAAAAAAAAGTCAGACTCCTTCTCTACAATGCTCAAATAGTGTAATAAACAACCTCACATTTACACTTACAGCAGAGGGGTGATACACTGTCATTTATATAGTTCTAAAGAGAAAGTATAATATGCAAATAATTCAGGGTCTTGTAAAGAAACTAATCTGGTTGGTTTACAACAGAAAAATCTTATCTCTTACCTCCTTATGGTCTGACCATAAGGTCATAACTGGTCATGACCCACATCAAGACAACTGTCAACATCAACGAGGACCCTCATCAGTATGCGTACCGCGAGAACCGATCAACAGAGGACGCCATCTCTTCTGTGGTTCACACTGCTCTCACCCACCTGGATCAGAAGGACTCCTACATTCGTCTGCTCTTTGTGGACTTCACATCTGCCTTCAACACCATGATCCCCCAAACCCTGATGGGCAAACTATTCACACTAGGACTAAGCCCCTCCGTTCGTAACTGGGTACTAGATTTCTTAACAAACACACCTCAGTCCGTGAAGATCCACAACTTCTCCTCCTCCACCATTACCCTCAGCACTGGCTCTCCTCAAGGATGTGTGCTGAGCCCTCTTCTGTTCACTCTGCTCACATATGATTGTGCAGCTACCCATCCAGGCTGTCATATTGTAAAGTTTGCAGATGATACAGCTGTGGTGGGATGCATCACAAACAATGATGAGTCCAGCTACAGGCAGGAGGTGGAACACCTGGAGAGCTGGTGCAAAGAGAATAACCTTCACATGAATGTGAAGAAGACAAAGGAGATGATTGTGGACTTCAGAAGGAACAAACACACCCACACCCCACTGAACATAAGTGGATCTGCGGTGGAAGTGGTCTCCAGCTACAAGTACCTGGGTGTACACATGAATGATAACCTCAGCTGGAGCAACAACACCACCAGCCTGATCAAAAAAGGTCATCAGAGACTCTACTTCCTCAGACGGCTGAGACGAGCTGGTCTGAGTAGCTCAGTCCTCAACTCCTTCTACAAGTGTGCAGTGGAGATCATCCTGTGCTCCAGCATCAACGTGTGGCATGGAGGCTGCACAGTTGCAGAGAGAAAAGCACTGCAGAGAGTGGTGAAGGCTGCACAGAGGTCTGTTGGAGTCAGTCTCCCTACCATCACAGACATTTACACCTCCAGATGCAGGAAAAGAGCTACCCACATCATGAAGGCCCCCACTCACCCAGCACACACACCCATTGCCCCACTCCCCTTAGGACGGAGGTTGAGGAGCATCAAATGTAGAACCACTAGACTGAGGAACAGCTTCTACCCTGAGGCTGTTAGACTCATGAATAAATAATAATCACTGCAAAATATCACATCATGCTGATGCTGATCTGTTTTCTTGTTGCTGTGTTCATCTGTGACCATCTGCTCATACAGACTCGTGTTCGTGCTGCTGTTTGTAATGATTTTTTTCGATTACATTAGGGCTTAGTGTATTTCTAGTTGATGTTTTTCTTAGTTATATCCTAGATGTAATTACTGTTTTTCTCTTACATTTTGTTGTTGGGTGTATCTGGGACCCTGTGTACATAATCTTGTTTCATCACATGTACCACATGCGGTGCAAATGACAATAAAGACTCTCTGACTCTGACTTATAGGTCCTTACTTCTTCTATATGGACGATCAAAATCACTGTGCTCTTTTCGTCAAGCTTTTTTTGTGCATTGTAGAGGTAGTCACAGTCCATTTTGTAACTATGTAATAAGTCTCTCTTGTAAATGAGTCCTCGAGGCTCAATGGGAAACTGCATAAATAAAGGTTGAATGAAAAGGGGAAATGCTGGATGCAGTGTTACTCTGTGGCTAACAGTGCTGCTATCACTCTGCTGTTTTGCTTTATGTGTGTAGGCTACATTGTTGCAGGAACTGGAGAACTTACTGTATATTAGTACAGGTGTGAACAAGTACAGGTAATGTAAAGAGGGGCTTGTCTTAGTAGCTACTGTATAAATAAACAGTTTAAAGACCTTAGACTGCTCATGAATACTCCCACTCCCAATTATCAGAAATACCAACCAGATGGTCCAAAAAACAGACTATTTTTAAAAACGTGGTAGGTTTAGGAAGATTTTTCACATGGTTTGTTTATCAAACAAGATACTGTATCTCCAATCACAATGACTAAAAGGCTGTCAGACATTGTGACAAGTACATAGGATCCCAGTAGGATACAATTTAATAACTTCTTGAAGAAATAGCATCTGCCTCCAGAGGTTTCTCACCTTTTTATGAATCATATCTGTTTTCATATACTGTAGATGAATTTCCCCCTTCCTATCCCAGGGGGCACTACATAATGCAACATCCAACATGTTTCCCCAACATAGAAGACACTGGATGTGAGGCATACTTTCAGAAATTTGGTTTGGTCTATATGGAGGCAGAGAGCACAATTTACACTAGCTATAGAGCTGTAAAACACACCCAAATGCTATTATGAAACTGCATGCCCTCATAAACAGCCTTGCACATATGTACATTACAAGCATGCACAGGCACACACACACATAGAGTGGCTCCCACTGCGACTCATATTTAAGATAGACAGATAGCTAAAAATATCATTTTATCTAAAAAAAACCCACAAGTGTATACACCGTACACAATTTGGTAGCAGGTAGAGTGAGTTGCATGTGTTAGCAATGACAAGTATGCTATGGCAGACTGAGAAAGTACAGGAGTGTTTTTAGGAAGTCTATGGAAGCTATTTTCTCCTTCACTTAAAAATAAATAAATAAATAAATAA
>JBBPBX010000552.1:106154-126298 GCA_038048925.1 Garcialebias charrua
TATATATAGATATATATATATATATATATATGAATGAATATAAATGTATATGTATGTATACTGTATATATATTTGTAGGTATGGGTATGTTTATTTATAGAAATCTACTGCAAGGTCATGAAGATTATTAGTCTTTATGCATGTATGTTTCGTTGCTGTGTTCTGTCATGTGCTTTGCAGGATTGTGGACGGAGGTTGGGTGTGTTTGCCTTGTGCTCTTTTTGTGGATAATTGTTGATTTGTTGTCTTACTTTCTCTTCTCTTTCTTTCTCTCTATTTAAAAAAAATACATATTGGAGTGAGAGGATGGCTATAAAGTGAGAAAGGAGGCCATCTATAAATGAAAAAAAAAGAGTCTCTGCCTTCATGAAAAAGGTATAAAAGTAAAAGCAAAAGCTAGACATGTCAGTTGTTTCCTGTCTAACATCTACTGATGTGCTAAACATCGCCAGCATGTTGCTTAGCTTACTGAAGATAGCTCTTAGGACATGGAATGTCACCTCTCTGGTGGATATTATGCCTGAACTTTTGTACTAGGTTAAGAGAGGCTGACTAGATAAAGTTAGTCTTGTCGTAAGTGTTCTGGAACCATTCTTTTTTAAAGGAGCTGGAACTTATTACACTATGGAGTTGTCCTCAGTGAGAGGTAGCAGGCTGGTATAGACTTACATCCTTCAGCATTAGGGCCCCTAAAGAGTTTAGGATGCCATCATTCTGCTGGGGGATTTTAATGCCCAAGTGGGTAGCAATATCATAATCAGGCGGGGAGCGATTAGAAGAAATGGTATGGATAATTATAGGGCTTTTTGATAGTCATAATTTGCCCATAATGCACAGCATGTTTGAACATACGGACATGTATAAGTGCACTTTGCACCAGGAAAACCTAGGTTGCAGATTAATAGATTTTGTTGTTGTCATTTGATCTACAGCTGGATAATTCTGACACTCGGGTGAAGAGACGAGCAGAGCAGTCAAATGAAGGCACCAGACAGAGCCAAAGATGCAGTGGTTTGTTGGGAATGATTGATGCAAGATTCAATCAAAAATATCTTAAACCCCCAACTCCAGCAAAGCATCAATCACATCCCAGTGAAAGCAGATAGATCTGAGTCCATGTGAGTCATGCTTTGTGCCTTAAATATAAAGTTAGCCCAGATATCCAGCTACCCTGTAGAAAAAAAACTTATTGTGAATGGCCATGGTATGCATGAGATCTCTTTCTTTAACTCAATACAAAGTTAGTATCCATAGATGAGGGTACAAACTGGGTGGTGACATAGGAGGGTAGCTGGTAGCTGGGCTCTTTCTGAAAAAGGGTGAGAATTTTAATATTGCTCTAACATTTGTTATATTTTCAAAACTTAACCTAACATGAAATATATAAACTTCACAGTCTTAACCATATTGATTGATATTTGGTAAATCTTCAACAAAATTTCAAATCCTATGCAAGTCTGTGCAAAAACATTTCTGAACTGTAATTTATAAACTATCTAAATTGTATGAATTAGAACTTGCTCCAGGAGATGTTTCATCTGGCCTCTCTTCAACCTGTTAAAAAGACAAATTATTGCACATTAAGTTTGTGTGAGGATGTCACCTCTTCTCACCTGATTCTCTTCTTAATTGTCCACAGGTGTCTTCCTCTTGTCTCATTAGTGATCAGTAGTCTCTGTGACTTTCACATGAGGAGGCAGTTGATTTTCTGACTGCACACAAAGAGGAGCTGTTTTCCTGAGGCTGCAGAGGAAAGTCCTTGCACATGACGTTAATTGAGCATTGTCCTTCCATGGTGTCATGATTCTGCTATTCTGCTCCACCTGCTCTCCCACAGGCTCCTGCTTTGTCTGCACCAAGGGTCCCCTTTGGAGGCCTGGTAAGTTTTTGCTGCCTCACCAGCAATTCATCCTGTATGATGTCAGCGCAGTTCATTAATTGTCATTTTTGTCTCTCCGAGCCATCTGGCCCTCCTGCTTTGGGCCCATCCTTCCACGTCGGCCGGTCCAGATTCCAGGTAGAACCAGCCCTGGCGTTCCAGCAAATCCAGCTCCTGTGCGGATCGTGACAGTTTGTTGTATAACTTGTCTGTACAAGCTTTAGTATAATATGAGAATAAAAACAGTTACCTTTGTACTGCAGCTGGTAGCATCAACTTCTCCTATAGCCTGGTTAAAACCAGACCCTTGTCCTTCACTTCGCTTCGTACTTCTTCTTCTTCTTCTTCTAAGTGGATTCTTTTTTGGCGGTTGGCAAACAACTGAAAGGTGCATTACCGCCACCTACTGGTGTAGAGTATGGACTGGAACAACGCTCAAAAAAATAAAATAAAAATAAAATAAAATAAAACTATATTCTTTCAAATAATCGAGTTCGTTTCAAGTAATGAATCAAGGCTTGGGTACTCTCAGACATTGAATTGTTCTGTAATAAGTCTCTAAAATCCAATCTTATTTTCATTGCAGCAAGTCTGTTAGACAGGTGAACCCTTTCAATCCTGTATTGTTGGCAATGCATTAACACATGTTCTATGTCCTCAACCTCACCACAGTACTCACATTTTCCTGTATCATGTTTTCCTACAAGAAATAACGATTTATTTAATCCAGTATGACCAAATCGAAGACGTGATATAACAGTTTCCTCCCTTCTGTTTCTCCCAGCGCACCTCATATCTCCCGTTTTCCTTTGAATACTATAAAACCATCGACCTTTCCTTTCTTCCTCCCACTGTTTTTGCCATTTGTCTCTCATTTTAAGTTTGATAATGGTTTTTAATTCAGACTTACTGAAGTTAACTTCCATTTCGACCACATTGTTTTCGGTAGCAAGCTTAGCTATTTTGTCGGCTTTTTCATTTCCTGTTATTCCGATATGTGCGGGTACCCACAAAAATTTCACAACCAGTCCCATCATTTTTATTCTGTAAAGTGTTTGTTGTAGTTCTACTAATATATCTGGCCTACCTACTGAACTATTATTCTTTAAGCTGAGTAATGAAGAGCTGGAATCCGAACAAATTATCGATCGGAGTGGTTTATTATCCTCAATCCATTGAACAGCTAGTAATATTGCAATCATTTCTCCCGTGTACACCGACAATTTATCACTGATTCTTTTCCCTACCTTCACTCCAAACTCTGGAACGACAAATGCTACCCCGACTCGATCCAATGCATCCTTTGAAGCATCCGTATACATTTTTATATAACCAAAATAGTGGTGAATATATTCCAAACATGTACTTGAGTTAATACACTGTATATTTCCTTTTTTTCCTAATAATGTCAGATCCACTGAAGGTTCTGTGAATAGCCATGAATGCAGGATCGGTATCGGCACTGTTGGACTGACATTCATGTCGTTGATTTGAATTTCTCTAGTTTTCTGATTCATGATCCAACCAAAACTTTTGGCTTCTTTTTTACCTTTTTCCCAACAAGGTCGTAACACACCATGAGTTGGATGATTCAGCTCATGACCTTTCAGACTAACCCAATAATTTAATGCCAATTGTTCCCTTCTGATGTTTAGAGGTGGTTCTCCCATTTCTATCAGTATTGCTCCTGTTGGTGTTGATTTAAAAGCTCCTGTTATAATTCTCAAAGCTCGATATTGAATACTATCTAACTTCTGTAAAGACGTAGCTGATGCCGAATTATATACAATACTTCCATAATCTATTGCTGATCTGATTAGTCCTGTGTAAATGGTCTTCATTGACTTCCTGTCCGCTCCCCAGTCACTTCCAGTTAAACACCTCAGTACATTAATTATTTTTTTACATTTATCCACTATTTTTTGAATATGAAATGTCCAAGTTAATTTATCATCAAACCATATACCTAAAAATTTAAACTGTTTCACACGCTCAAGTACCTGATCATACAATTTAAGTTCAACGTTATTGATCACTTTTTTTCTTGAAAAAAACACTATTTTTGTTTTCTCAACAGAGAATTTGAAACCCCACTTAAGTGACCAGTTTTCAACATGTTCAATAGCCATTTGTAACTTCCGTACAATGAATCCTACATTTTTCCCTCTTTTCCACAAGGCTCCATCGTCGGCAAATAAAGAACGACCCATCCCCTCTTCTATAACATCAAACGCATCATTAATTAGGACAGAAAAAAATATCGGACTGACTATGCTCCCCTGAGGTGAACCATTTTCTACGACATATTTATCCGAATAATCTTGACCTATTTTTACCTGTATTTGCCTGTCTGTTAAAAACTCTTTAATCCATGTAAACATTCGCCCGTTAATACCCATTTTCTTCAGTTTTATAAACAAACCTTCCCTCCACATCATATCATACGCCTTTTCGACATCAAAAAACACAGCTACAACACTTTCTGAATTAATTTGAGCTTTCCTGATTTCATGTTCTAGACACAAAACCGGATCCATTGTATTCCTACCATTCCTGAACCCACTTTGAAATTTGGAGATACAGCCTTTCCTTTCCATATAATGCATCAACCTTTCATTTATCATCTTTTCCATAATTTTGCAAACGTTCGATGTTAAAGCTATCGGCCTATAGCTCCCCGGGTGAGTATGATCTTTACCTGGTTTCCTTATAGGTATAACAATCGCTTCCTTCCATGACTGTGGCAATATTCCCGTCTCCCAAACTCTATTATATAATTCTAAAATAATTTCTTTAGAAGAATCACTAAGATGTTTTACCATTATATAACAAATTTGATCCTTTCCCGGAGCAGATATTTCACATTTTTGAAGTACACGATTTAACTCCGATCTACTGAATGGTATATTTATTAATACATCTTCACACACTTCTTCTTCCAATAATGCTCTATTTTCCATGAAGGCACGTTCTCTACCCCTCTTACCTTCTTCACTAACTTTGTTTGTACTATGTATTTTAACAAAATTCCTAGCTATCAGTTCTGCTTTATCCTTATTATCAAGTGCCATAACTTCACCATCTTGTAAAACTGGAAAACCATATTCTTGTTTTATTCCATTCATTCTCTTGATCATTGACCACACTCTACTTATTTCAGTTTCTCTTCCCACTGAATTACAAAATCCTCTCCAATAATCTCTTTTTGTAGTTTTTATAGTTTGTCTTACAATACTTTGCAGTTTTTTATATTCCAAGAGGTTTAGAGTGCTGTGATTCCTTCTGAATATTTTAAAGGCTTTATTTCTAGATTTAATTGCCTTTTCACACTCTTTTGACCACCATGGAACTATCTTTTTCTTAATATTACTACCTTTCTTTTTTATTGACTTATTCGCTGCTACTATAATAGCTGAACAAATTGACATGTTCAGTTCATCAACACCAACTTGTAAATCTATTTTAGCCATTTCACTGTCACTGATACCCAGAAATTTTACCCAATCAGCGTGGTTGAAGTTCCACCTATGTTCACCCCTCGTGTCATACTTCAGTGCTTCTAACTCCAGTTTAGTTGTTATTGGATAGTGGTCACTACCTATTGTGGTATCTTTGAAAACTTGCCACGAACTGATTCCTGCCAGTGAGTCCGAGATTATTGTAAGATCTATTGCTGACACTGTTCCTGTTGAAACATTGATTCTCGTACTGCTACCATCGTTCAAGCACACCAGACTGTTATTATCCAGAAATTCCTCAATTACCAAACCATTGTGATCAGTTTTACAACCCCACATTGTATTGTGTCCATTAAAATCACCACACCATACTATTTTTTTCGCTTCGTACTAGGGTCTGGACTTTCTGTTATAGGGAAACGATTCTTGCTGGAGGCGTGGCCTCTGCAGATGGCTGCTCCCCCGTGGTCTGCTGAACTTGACTTCAGCTCCGCCTCCTGCTGAATTGTCTCTCGCTGCCGGCTGCATATTCTGTGTTCATATGTTAATAAAACGTCCTAATAAAATAAAATAAAACCATGGATCGCTGGTCCAACACACCAGAAGACCAGGAAATCTGATGGGACTCGGGCAGCAACGTAAAACCTGACTTTAATTCTCTCGTGACAACCTCAGTCATTTCCTTGTTCATTTCACTCAGCGGAGGGAGAGGAGGATGAGGAGGAGGAGGAGCGATGATCACTTACTTTTGGCAAAAAAAAAAAAGAAAACTCCAGATAAGGGATTAAGAAGGGGAAATTAATAAATTTGTGTCACATATAAAACAGTCCTGCATCGCTTTGAATGAGAACATGCGAATGCTCGTTGGCTGCGTTGCTCCCCCGTGGTCTTCTGAACTTGACTTCAGCTCCGCCTCCTGCTGATTTTTCTCTCTCTGCCGGCTGCCGCACTGCATATTCTGTGTTTATATGTTAATAAAACGTTCCAAAAAAATGAAATAAAACCATGGATCGCTGGTCCAGCACACCAGAAGACCAGAAAATCTGCAGGGACTCAGGCAGCAACGTAAAACCCGATTTTAATTCTGTCGTAAAACCTGGGGCATTTCCTCATAGCGTAGGGAGAGGAGGAGGAGGGAGGAGGGAGCGATCACTGGACTTTTGGCCAAAAAAACAAAATAAAACTCCAGATAAGGGATTAAGAAGGGGAAATTAATAAATTTGTGTCACATATAAAACAGTCCTGCATCGCTTTGCATCGCTTTGAATGAGAACATGCGAATGCTCGCTGGCTGCGCTGGGACAGGTGGGGGCGTGGGTTAGGGGCCAAAAACTCAGCCCCTTCTGTTCTCTGATTGGTCCGGTCAAAAATCTACCGGAGAAATCGTTGTCTATGAGAGAAGTCCCAGACTGTGCAGTGAAGGGAAATGAGAATTGAGCGGAGCTGTGCAAGAAGGCGAGGGCCAGGCTACTTCTCCCATGTCATTCTTTGTTTCATGGTGGAGTTCTGACACAGGTTCATTACTAAAGAAAGCTACGTAAAGGAATAACACACATTGGGTCGAGTGTATTAAAAATGAAACTAAACCCCTTGCCTTCCACTGACATGTTTACTCATAAATCCTTTGTGATATAGCATGGGATTGAGTGGGAAAGATTTGCATCCTTTGGGGAAACCTGGAAGTTTGTTGCAGTTTGCTGGTTGACTGGTTTTGCTTTAATCTTCCATGCATTTTGTCGTATTTCCAAAATACTGTACCATGATTTTATTTGACTCTTCTTGCAAACAACCATGCTCTTGTTAAGCTCTGTCTTCCCCTGGAACATTGTAGACTCTGAAATTATTTTTAAAGACGAAGAAGCAAGTTGAATTGTGCTATCCCACTCCTCCATGCAAGCAGGCTCCATTCAGATAAAGGGAGCTGGCTAACTAGCTTGATGTATGGTGGCCTACATGGCCAAATTCTACGGCGGCCGAGCGGACATGTAATGCAATATACAGTATGCTCAGGAGTAGGAGCATGATTTTTTTAATGCATTTTAAAATTGATTTGAGCTGTTAGAATCGCCAGGACTATGAATCTAGATTCTTTAATAAATTGATTTTTTTTCTGCACCCCTAAAAGGAGTCAGAGTCGGTGTGGATCCACAACTGCTCCTTCTCCACCACAACACTCAGCACGGGCTCTCCTCAAGGATGTGTGTTGAACCCTCTCCTGCTTACTCTGCTCATGTATGATTGTACAGCTACCCATCCAGGCTGTGATATTGTAAAGTTTGCAGATGATACAGCGATGGTGGGATGCATCACAGACAATGATGAATTCAGCTACAGGCAGGAGGTGGAACACCTGGAGAGCTGGTGCAAAGAAAATAACCTTTGCATGAATGTGAAGAAGACAAAGGAGATGATTGTGGACTTCAAAAAGAACAAACACACCTACACCCCCTTGAACATAGGAGGATCTGCAGTGGAAGTGGTTTCCAGCTACAAATACTTGGGTGTACACATGGACGATAACCTCAGCTGGAGCAACAACACCACCAGCCTGATCAAAAAGCTCAGAGACTCTACTTCCTCAAGTGGCTGAGACAAGCTGGACTGGAAAGCTCAGTCCTCACCTCCTACAGGTGTGCAATGGAGAGCATCCTGTGCTCCAGCATCAACTTGTGGCATGGAGGCTGCACAGCTGCATGCAGAAAAGCTCTACAGAGAGTGGTGAAGGTTGCACAGAAGTCTGTTGGAGTCAGTCTCCCCACCATCACAGACATTTCCACCTCCAGATGCAGGAAGAGGGCCACCTGCATCATGAAGGACCCCACTCACCCAGCACACACTTTTTGCCCCACTCCCCTCAGGAAGGAGGTTGAGTAGCATTAAGTGTAGTGAGAAACAGCTTCAACCCTGAGTCTGTTAGACTCATGAATATCTAACCAGAATCCCTGTTTCATGTTGCTGCTGATCTGTTTCATGTTGCTGCTGATCTGTTTCACGTTGCTGCTGATCTGTTTCACGTTGCTGCTGATCTGTTTCACGTTGCTGCTGATCTGTTTCACGTTGCTGCTGATCTGTTTCACGTTGCTGCTGATCTGTTTCACGTTGCTGCTGATCTGCTTCACGTTGCTGCTGATCTGCTTCACGTTGCTGCTGATCTGCTTCACGTTGCTGCTGATCTGTTTCACGTTGCTGCTGATCTGCTTCATGTTGCTGCTGATCTGCTTCATGTTGCTGCTGATCTGGTTTGTGTCGCTGTGTTCATTCGTGATCATCTGCTCATACAGACTTATGTTTGTGCTGCTGTTTGGAGTAATGTTTTTCTATATTAATGCTTAGTGTATTTTTAGTTTGTTTTTCTCAGTTCATATCTTAGATGTTGTTACTATTTGTTACGACCGTATGAGGGCCAAAACACATTTAAAGGACACTGGACACAAAAGGTTTAAATGATATTTTATTAACTAAAACTAAGAGCCTCCAGGTGGTCAGGGTCCTCCCAGGCTTCTCCCACCCATCTGGAGAACCTTCTCCTGCTTAGCGTCCTTAAAGAAAAAAAATTAAAGTAAAAAGAGAAAGTTCAAAAGATTGCAGGACAAGTGAATGCGGCCGAAAAGAATAAAACGCCACCCAGACCGACCCAATCTTATACAGGACCGTCGTGTCTTCCCAGGCGACGATCTACCTGGCCAATAATCCCTCTGAATAAACAGAAAAGCGATAACTAAACTACCGACACCCACTCTGTCAAAAGTATCAAATAAATAGAGAAAAATATGGAGACAGACTCTCACTCTGTTCACTTTAGCTGTCCCCCTCCTGGGCAGATGCTCAGACGCTTCCCTTCAGCATCTATAAAAAAATAAAATAAAAAAGAGTCAACCAGAGTACTGCGGTCCAAAACCTGCACACCAGTTAAGCTAGAATCCAACATAAAACGCTCAAAGTGCTTCAATACTCACAGCTCTCAAATTTAGCAACTAGTTAATTAACCAGAGCCAGGCCTTAAGGGCCTATCAACTCCAACAGGAGCAAAACAACAATCTGAGAGGGTGGAGATCTCTCAGTATTGATCAGTTACCTGACCGTGTCATCTCAGCAGTTCCAGTGAACCTCAGCTGAATTTCACACCTTCCAGTAGACTTCAATAAGCCTCCACTCATTCAAAAAGCCTCTCTTGGTACGAGTCTACACCCTGGACATAAACACAGCATGTCAGCTTTATAGGCAGGACCTGCAGGTGAACAACAGCTCTGCCTAATCAAGCCTGAGTGAAGCAGGCTGAGTAAAAAAAAAGGTGAGTTCTTCATTGAACTAGCAGGCTGCAGCAGTTTGAAGCCAAGATAATGAAAAGGAAGGATGTTTAAACTTCTAAATCCCCCAGGGTGCATAACACTATTTTTCTTTTACATTTTATTGTTGGATGTAACTGGGAACCACATGTGGTACGAATGACAATAAAGAATATCTGACTCTGACTCTGAATAGGACAGCAGTTTTTTTTTTTTTGTTGTTGTTATTTTTAGCTTCTCCCTATGGGCTCCTAATAAAATTAATTAAAACATTTTTTTTAACCTATACTATCCCCAACAACCAGGCTTCATCCTCTATCAAGTATCTTTCTGTTCCATATTTTTGCAACGGAACACTTTGCTTTCAGACTGCAGTTTTATTTGTGGTTCCTCAAGTTTCTACATGTAGAATGGGATCAGGGTTTTCTCTTGTGGAACCAAAGTCAAGTTTCTGTCCATGAAGCTGAAACCTTGTGTTCTTTTAAAAAAAAGTGAATGTTGTCAAAGGTTTCTTGAGCTATCCTTTAGTTATGCAGCTTAGACTGCTGGAGGACATACTGGCCACATTCCCTCTCTATTGTATATGTGATATTATATCCATATAAGACTGAGCTGAACCCAGCACCTCAGACTGAGGAAGTCTTTCGGACGAAAGACGAAACGTTTCTACAATTTTTTGCTTTGTTTTGTTTTTTTTGTTTTTTGAATGTCCAGAGGACCAGACTTAGCTTTTTTAGATTTTTCTACCTGGATTATTGAGCATGCATCAGGGTATTTTGAACCACTTTGGCCAGGATTGCCTCAAACTTGTTAGAGAGTTTGAGAAAACAGCTAGGAAGAGGGCGGACTACAGGAACCACTTGCGATTCAACCTTAGATGCAGACAAAGTGGCATTATTCCTAAGAGCCTGGAACTGAATTCATCGGTCAGCGGGCACCGGGCAAGCAACATCCTTCAGAAGGCACAGACGCAGCTGCTGAATGAACGGGTAAGACAGACCAATTTTACCATTGAGGCCTTGAAGGCCAAAGAAGAGCAAATTTATCAAAAACTAACAACGTGCCTAGATCAGACCACACTTCAGCAAGTGATGGACTGTACAGATCGGGCACGCTTAGCACAGCATGTCAAGTCCAAGACTCGACAACAAAACAAATTTAACTCACTGATAACTCGTCAACACCATAACAATTCCAACAACAACACATTCAGTGTAAGACAACACTCCGATACACATGCCGGGGAGACAGAAAAGTGGGTGAAGAATTTATCTGACAGACAGCTCACCCAGCCGGAGACAGAGATTCTTGCCAGGGGGCTAAACTTTGCAGTGGCACCAAGTAGAATTCCACTGGTGGAGATGATCACAGCCACTGAGTCAGCCATCCGTAACAACAAAATTAAAGACTTTGAAGCAGAACAACTCAGAGTCAAAGTTTCAGCCTGTCTCAGTAATGCTAAACCACCACCTTCCAACATCAGTAGAGAAGAGAGGGATGCACTCACCACGCTTAGCAAGGACAAAAACATCATAATTCTCCCAGCAGACAAAGGAAGGTGCACAGTGATTTTGAACCAGAAAGACTATCATGAGAAAGTTATGTCACTCCTTAGTGACTTAACCACTTATGAACCGCTGAAAAGAGATCCAGGAAGTGGTTACAAGAAGAAGTTGATAGATTGCCTGAAAATTTTGAAGCAGGACAAGGCTATTGACAATATTCTGTACCACAGACTGTACCCAGGGGAGGCCACGCCAAGTCTGTATGGTTTACCCAAAATCCACAAACAAGGTGTACCTTTAAGACCAATTGTTAGCATGATTAACTCTGTCACTTACAATGTTTCCAAATATCTGGCATCTGTACTCATCCCTTTAGTTGGCAGCTCAGAACACCACATACAGAACACCATGGACTTTGTGGATAAGGTGAGGGATGTCATCATGGAGACTGATGAAACAATGGTCTCTTTTGATGTTACATCACTCTTTACGTGCATTCCTGTTGATGAAGCAGTAGAGGTGGTCTGTTTAAGGTTAAAATCAGACACCACTCTGAACAGCAGAACCACGCTTTCCACAGAGCAACTGTGTCAACTCTTGAAACTGTGCCTGCAGTCAACCTACTTCACATATGGGGAGCAATATTATAGGCAGAAACATGGATGTGCTATGGGGTCTCCAGTTTCTCCTATTGTTGCCAACCTGTACATGGAGGAGGTAGAAAAGAGAGCCTTGACATCCTTTACGGGGAGACCACCAAGTCATTGGTTCAGGTATGTTGATGACACCTGGGTTAAAATTAAATCTCAGGAAGTCCAACATTTCACTGATCACATCAACTCTGTGGATAAATATATCAAGTTCACACGAGAAGATGTAAGAAATGGCAGGTTGGCTTTCTTGGACTGTGAGGTCTCAGTTTCTGATAGAGGAAATTTGCAAACTGAGGTGTACCGCAAACCCACCCACACAGACCAGTATTTACAGTTTGACTCCCATCACCCTCTGGAGCACAAGTTAGGAGTCATCAGGACTCTGTACCACAGAGCAGACAGCGTCCCCACTAACGCAGGAGCCAGACAGAAGGAGAAATCACACACAAAACAGGCTCTAGAGAAATGTGGATATCCTAACTGGGCCTTCCTGAAAGCAGAGAAGAAACCCAAACAGGACTCCAGCCAGCCATCAGGTGAAAAGAAGGAACCCAGACCCAGACCAGTGGCCATTCCATATGTTGCAGGGGTTTCAGAGACATTGAGACGTTTATTTTCTAAACACAACGTCCCAGTGGCTTTTAAACCTCAAAATACATTACGGCAAAAACTGGTTCATCCCAAAGATCCAGTCCCCCGGCAAAAACAGAGTAACATTGTGTATGCTGTTCAGTGTCAGGAGGGCTGTGATCAGTCTTATATCGGGGAAACTAAACAGCCACTGGCCAAAAGGATGGCCCAGCACAGAAGATCAACATCATCAGGTCAGGACTCTGCAGTCTACACTCATCTCCAGGCCAGCGGTCACTCTTTCAGGGATGAAGATGTTCACATCCTTGATAGAGAGGAACGATGGTTTGAGAGAGGAGTAAAGGAGGCCATCTTTGTGAAAAGAAACCGCCCATCATTAAACAGGGGTGGAGGCCTCCGAGTTCAACTGTCCCCCTCCTACAATGCTGTGATTGCTGGTATCACTCAGCCCTCTGTGAATAGCAAACAACCATCAGGGTGCTAACGATCCATTGTTAGGCTGATGGTCCTCCTTGATCATGTGAGCAGCTGGTTTCAGGCTGTCATCAGCCAACTGGTTGTGTAACACTGTGAGAGGGTGCTATTTATAAGACTGAGCTGAACCCAGCACCTCAGACTGAGGAAGTCTTTCGGACGAAAGACGAAACGTTTCTACAATTTTTTGCTTTGTTTTGTTTTGTTTTTTTGTTTTTTGAATGTCCAGAGGACCAGACTTAGCTTTTTTAGATTTTTCTACCTGGATTATTGAGCATGCATCAGGGTATTTTGAACCACTTTGGCCAGGATTGCCTCAAACTTGTTAGAGAGTTTGAGAAAACAGCTAGGAAGAGGGCGGACTACAGGAACCACTTGCGATTCAACCTTAGATGCAGACAAAGTGGCATTATTCCTAAGAGCCTGGAACTGAATTCATCGGTCAGCGGGCACCGGGCAAGCAACATCCTTCAGAAGGCACAGACGCAGCTGCTGAATGAACGGGTAAGACAGACCAATTTTACCATTGAGGCCTTGAAGGCCAAAGAAGAGCAAATTTATCAAAAACTAACAACGTGCCTAGATCAGACCACACTTCAGCAAGTGATGGACTGTACAGATCGGGCACGCTTAGCACAGCATGTCAAGTCCAAGACTCGACAACAAAACAAATTTAACTCACTGATAACTCGTCAACACCATAACAATTCCAACAACAACACATTCAGTGTAAGACAACACTCCGATACACATGCCGGGGAGACAGAAAAGTGGGTGAAGAATTTATCTGACAGACAGCTCACCCAGCCGGAGACAGAGATTCTTGCCAGGGGGCTAAACTTTGCAGTGGCACCAAGTAGAATTCCACTGGTGGAGATGATCACAGCCACTGAGTCAGCCATCCGTAACAACAAAATTAAAGACTTTGAAGCAGAACAACTCAGAGTCAAAGTTTCAGCCTGTCTCAGTAATGCTAAACCACCACCTTCCAACATCAGTAGAGAAGAGAGGGATGCACTCACCACGCTTAGCAAGGACAAAAACATCATAATTCTCCCAGCAGACAAAGGAAGGTGCACAGTGATTTTGAACCAGAAAGACTATCATGAGAAAGTTATGTCACTCCTTAGTGACTTAACCACTTATGAACCGCTGAAAAGAGATCCAGGAAGTGGTTACAAGAAGAAGTTGATAGATTGCCTGAAAATTTTGAAGCAGGACAAGGCTATTGACAATATTCTGTACCACAGACTGTACCCAGGGGAGGCCACGCCAAGTCTGTATGGTTTACCCAAAATCCACAAACAAGGTGTACCTTTAAGACCAATTGTTAGCATGATTAACTCTGTCACTTACAATGTTTCCAAATATCTGGCATCTGTACTCATCCCTTTAGTTGGCAGCTCAGAACACCACATACAGAACACCATGGACTTTGTGGATAAGGTGAGGGATGTCATCATGGAGACTGATGAAACAATGGTCTCTTTTGATGTTACATCACTCTTTACGTGCATTCCTGTTGATGAAGCAGTAGAGGTGGTCTGTTTAAGGTTAAAATCAGACACCACTCTGAACAGCAGAACCACGCTTTCCACAGAGCAACTGTGTCAACTCTTGAAACTGTGCCTGCAGTCAACCTACTTCACATATGGGGAGCAATATTATAGGCAGAAACATGGATGTGCTATGGGGTCTCCAGTTTCTCCTATTGTTGCCAACCTGTACATGGAGGAGGTAGAAAAGAGAGCCTTGACATCCTTTACGGGGAGACCACCAAGTCATTGGTTCAGGTATGTTGATGACACCTGGGTTAAAATTAAATCTCAGGAAGTCCAACATTTCACTGATCACATCAACTCTGTGGATAAATATATCAAGTTCACACGAGAAGATGTAAGAAATGGCAGGTTGGCTTTCTTGGACTGTGAGGTCTCAGTTTCTGATAGAGGAAATTTGCAAACTGAGGTGTACCGCAAACCCACCCACACAGACCAGTATTTACAGTTTGACTCCCATCACCCTCTGGAGCACAAGTTAGGAGTCATCAGGACTCTGTACCACAGAGCAGACAGCGTCCCCACTAACGCAGGAGCCAGACAGAAGGAGAAATCACACACAAAACAGGCTCTAGAGAAATGTGGATATCCTAACTGGGCCTTCCTGAAAGCAGAGAAGAAACCCAAACAGGACTCCAGCCAGCCATCAGGTGAAAAGAAGGAACCCAGACCCAGACCAGTGGCCATTCCATATGTTGCAGGGGTTTCAGAGACATTGAGACGTTTATTTTCTAAACACAACGTCCCAGTGGCTTTTAAACCTCAAAATACATTACGGCAAAAACTGGTTCATCCCAAAGATCCAGTCCCCCGGCAAAAACAGAGTAACATTGTGTATGCTGTTCAGTGTCAGGAGGGCTGTGATCAGTCTTATATCGGGGAAACTAAACAGCCACTGGCCAAAAGGATGGCCCAGCACAGAAGATCAACATCATCAGGTCAGGACTCTGCAGTCTACACTCATCTCCAGGCCAGCGGTCACTCTTTCAGGGATGAAGATGTTCACATCCTTGATAGAGAGGAACGATGGTTTGAGAGAGGAGTAAAGGAGGCCATCTTTGTGAAAAGAAACCGCCCATCATTAAACAGGGGTGGAGGCCTCCGAGTTCAACTGTCCCCCTCCTACAATGCTGTGATTGCTGGTATCACTCAGCCCTCTGTGAATAGCAAACAACCATCAGGGTGCTAACGATCCATTGTTAGGCTGATGGTCCTCCTTGATCATGTGAGCAGCTGGTTTCAGGCTGTCATCAGCCAACTGGTTGTGTAACACTGTGAGAGGGTGCTATTTATAAGACTGAGCTGAACCCAGCACCTCAGACTGAGGAAGTCTTTCGGACGAAAGACGAAACGTTTCTACAATTTTTTGCTTTGTTTTGTTTTGTTTTTTTGTTTTTTGAATGTCCAGAGGACCAGACTTAGCTTTTTTAGATTTTTCTACCTGGATTATTGAGCATGCATCAGGGCTTAATTGTTGTTGTTTTTTACAAACCGGATTCCAAAATAGTTGGGACACTAAACAAATTTTGAATAAAAACTGAATGCAATGATGTGGAGGTGCCAACATCTAATACAGTATTTTATTCAGAATAGAACACAAATCACAGATCAAAAGTTTAAACTGAGAGAATGTATCATTTTAAGTGAAAAATATGTTGTTTCAAGATTTCATGGCGTCAACAAATCCCCAAAAAGTTGGGACACTAAAAAAATTGTGAATAAAAACTGAATGCAATGATGTGGAGGTGCCAACATCTACAGTATTTTCTGGTGTATAGGTCGCACCTGTGTATAGGTCGCATTGGCCAATTATCGCGAATAGATTGGAAAAATCCCTAGATAGGTCGCACTGGTGTATAGGTCGCACCTACGTTTAGCTCTGCTGCAAATGTCTGCCACAGGAGCGCACAGCAAGGTTTTTAAGAAGATTAACACTTAAAAACAATTGTTTGTTTGATAAAAATTATAGCAAATATATGTCTGAGCTGAACTTTTGGTAGTATTTTATTCAGAATAGAACACAAATCACAGATAAAAAAGTTTAATCTGAGAGAATGTATCATTTTGAGGGAAAAATATGTTGTTTCAAAATTTCATGGCATCAACAAATCCCCAAAAAAGTTGGGACAAGTCCATTTTTACCACTGTGTTGCATCCCCCCTTCTTACAACACTCAACAGACGTCTGGGGACAGAGGAGACCAGTTTCTCAAGTTTAGAAATAGGAATGCTCTACATTCATGTCTAATACAGGCCTCTAACTGTTCAATCGTCTTGGGCCTTCTTTGTTGCACCTTCCTCTTTATGATGCACCAAATGTTCTCTATAGGTGAAAGATCTGGACTGCAGGCTGGACATTTCAGTACCTGGATCCTTCTCCTACGTAGCCATGATGTTGTGATTGCTGCAGAATGTGGTCTGGCATTATCTTGTTGAAAAATGCAGGGTCTTCCCTGAAAGAGATGACGTCTAGATGGAGCATATGTTGTTCTAGAACCTGAACATAGTTCTCTGCATTAATGGTGCCTTTCCAGACATGCAAGCTGCCCATGCCACAAGCGCTCATGCAACCCCATACCATCAGTGATGCAGGCTTCTGAACGGAGCGTTGATAACAACTTGGGCTATCCTTGTCCTCTCTGGTCCGGATGACATGGTGTCCCAGTGTTCCATAAAGAACTTCAAATCGTGACTCATCTGACCACAGAACAGTCTTCCATTTTGCCACACTCCATTTTAAATGACCCCTGGCCCAGTGCAAACGTCTGAGCTTGTGGAGCTTGCTTAGAAATGGCTTCCTCTTTGCACTGTAGAGTTTCAGCTGGCAACGGTGGATTGTGTTCACTGACAATGCTTTCTGGAAGTATTCCTGAGCCCATTCTGTTATTTCCTTGACAGTGGCATTCCTGTTTGAGGTGCAGTGACGTTTAAGGGCCCGGAGATCACGAGCATCCAGTAGAGTTTTACGGCCTTGACCCTTACGCACAGCGATTGTTCCAGATTCTCTGAATCTTTTGATGATGTTATGCACGGTTGATGATGATAACTTAAAAGTCTTTGCTATTTTACGCTGGGTAACACCATTCTGGTATTGCTGCACTATCTTTCTGCGCAACAATGGTGGAATTGGTGATCCTCTTACCATCTTGGCTTCTGAGAGACACTGACACTCTGAGAAGCTCTTTTTATACCCAATCATGTTGTCAATTGACCTAATTAGTGTTAATTGGTCTTCCAGATGTTCATTATATGCTCAATTTTCTTTTTCCAGCCACTTATTGCTACTTGTCCCAACTTTTTTGGGATTTGTTGACACTGTGAAATTTTGAATCAACATATTTTCCTTTAAAATGTTACATTTACTCAGATTAAACTTTTGATCTGTCATCTATGTTCTATTACGAATAAAATATTGACATTTGCCATCTCCACATCATTGCATTCAGTTTTTATTCACAATTTGTTTAGTGTCCCAACTTTTTTGGAATCCGGTTTGTAGTATTATTTTCATTCATTCATTCAACCTTTATCTTTATTATCTTGTAATGCTCTTTGGACAATGCAAGTTGTTGCTGGAAGGTCCTATTTAAATAAAGGTTTTTATTGTTATTCCTGTTAACAATATCTTGCTGTATCGTGCCTTCTTCCAAAGACTTTTTGTATAAAACTTGTGTGCTGATGAAATGAAAATTAAGGTGTTAGTAACATTGTACAATGATCTGACAGGATAAATGCTAACTCAGAGTGTCATACAGCTGTTAAACTGCTAGTAAGGGTGTCATACAGCTGTTACACTGCTAGTAAGGGTGTCATACAGCTGTTGAACTGCTAGTAAGGATGTCATACAGCTGTTGAACTGCTAGTAAGGATGTCATACAGCTGTTGAACTGCTAGTAAGGATGTCATACAGCTGTTACACTGCTAGTAAGGGTGTCATACAAGTGTTATTGTTATTATGACATACACAATTGAAAAAAGTACCGGTACTTTGTCCAAAAAAGCAGATGCAGCATTTTCGATTTCCGTCCCCACCAACTTTCAACACAAAGTTACTCCCTTGCATGGTCGCGATGATCTACTGTTCTCGTGACCATAATTACCAGCTTCCCATTTCCCTCTCCTGCTAGAGGTGGAACTCGGTGGTGAGTAAGCGCCAGTTTATCTTTCTGTTTTATACTTTTGTAGATTTTAATGTCAAATATTTATTGTTTTAGTTCCCTGCTGTTTGTCCTTACTGTGTGTTTGCTGCTGTCCGAATGGTCCCCACTGGTTTCTGCCCTCCATCTGGGTCGTTTGACTGCCGACTGGTCCTGTGTTGGTGTTCGCTGTCTGGACAGCGTGGAGCGGGCTGCGTCACGCGTCCTGTGGACTGAACTGGACCGATGTCCAGCTCAACTAACTAGCGGGTGTCGGCTGGAGTGGTGTCTCTTCCGGAGCGACGGATCAGACCAGGGTGGACTTTGGACTGTCGTGTGATCATAAAAGGATCCCTCCAGGCGGTGACTGAATAGTGTTTGGTGTGGGAAATGTGTGTGTGTGTGTGTGTGTGTATGATTTTCTTTCCTGTTTTATACTGATATGAATTGCACTTTTAACTGAGCGAGAACTGCCTTTTAAAACTGTCACTGTTTAGTATTTAATTAAACAATTGTGCAATTTAATTGGTGCCAGTGTGTGAATCTGTCTCAAGCCACATCTGCAACGGGTCTATGTGCCTTAAGGGTAACTTTTAGTAAAGTTTTTAACCAATATCACTTTCTTTTATTAAAATAGATTATTTATTTTTTAAACTAAAGTTCCCTATTTTTATCAATACCCGTCCGGCTACATATATCCACATTCCATGTTTATACATGTATACTGTCATTGTTCTGTGTTTTTCTTTATTTGTTATTTTTCCTATAGAAGTTACACTTGGAACAATGCTCATGACTGTATCTCTTTTCATGCTTCTCAAACCACAGCCTGATGTGGCTGAGTGAAAAAAAAAATCAAAATGTAAATTCATTGACATATACTAGCTTCATTATATAAACAAATTTTACTAACTGGGTTTTTACAATGGGCTGTTTCAGACTGCATTGCATTCTAAGAAGAAACAGATTAAATGCAATAAGATTTAAATTGATTTGGATTTTTGGCCGCACGGTGGATCAGGTGATAGAGCTGTTTCTTCTCAGCGAGAAGGTTGCCAGTTCAAATCCTGGCCTGGGACTTTTCGGAGTGTAATTTATATGTTCTCTTTGTGTATGAGGGCGTTTTCTCCGGGTTTTCTGGTTTCCTCCCACATACCAGCTTCTTCCAGGTTCCTGAGTTCCAGGGTGGCGGGTAAGAGTGTTATCTCCCCGCATAAGTCCATTATATTGCTGTAAATAAAATCACTTTATTTATCCAGAGTTTCAGTTCTGTTCTTCCCTCAGTCCTTCTTCTCTGGTTTCTCATTCTTGCAACAAACACATGCACGTTATGCTGATTGGTAACTCCAAACTGTCTCTAGATCAGAGTCAGAGTCAGAGAGAATTTATTGTCATTTGCACCGCATGTAGTACATGTGTTGAAAACGAGATTATGTACACAGGGTCCCAGTTACATCCAACAACAAATGCAAGAGAAAAACAATAATAACATCTAGGATTAACTAAGAGAGACATCAGCTAGTAATACACTAAGCCCTAATGTAGTAGAAAAACATCATTATAAACAGCAGCACGAACATGAGCAGATGGTCACAGATGAACGC
>JBBPBX010000553.1:0-30959 GCA_038048925.1 Garcialebias charrua
TTAAAAACCATTAAGCAAAATAAGAAAGAGGAATGATTATATAATTGAACGTTTTTATTGTTGTTTTGTAAATAGTTTTCTTGTGTTTTTTTAATCTGGAATTAATAAATAATCTTAAAAAAAATGTTGTCCCATGTGGGAGTCGAACCTGTGACCTTTGGAGTGGCGAACCGAAGCGTTACCAGTTGAGCTATCGTGACATGCTTATTTCAGATGGTCCACATTCTTTTTAAAGGAACCGCAATTTCTTTTTCCCCACGTCCCCTGGGGGGCTCCGTAGTATACCAGTTTTTCCTGCAACGTTGAGTTTTTTTAAACAATACAAAGTTTGTTCTGTGTAAATATGCTCAAAAGAATTCTATACTCTTAAATGTGCACACAAATGCTTCGACACGTCACATTTGCGGGGCAGAGAGAACTTCCGGGTCATATCCGCTGTCAATAAAAGAAATTACAAAATCGAAATTGACCCGTCGTTATCCGTTTTTTCCATTTTCGTTTTGTGCACAAAATCGGAAATCGGATAACGGTTTGTAATCCATGTTTTTGTTTTGGTTCAATAAACGAAAAACGGAAAAACAAGTGTTTTTTTTTCATTTTTTTCATTTTTTGTTTCAAATGAAAAAACGAACTGCCTGAATGTACACGGACCTAAACCCCTGTGGATCGGTAACTCCTCCTTCCAAAATCTCCCTGAAAATGGGCGTGTCGAGAGACAAGGAGGGGTGGAGGTAGAGTTGTGCTTTTGTTCACGCCTCCACCAGCAACAGCCTAAAACAAATTAAACCTCTAGACAACATACACCAAGCAACAACAAAGAATAAACATGTAGATGTATTTATCTATTCCACCCATTCCATCCAAAACCAAAGGCCTAAAGAAATGAAAATGAAAAGAAAAATAAAACCGCTTGTCAGGAGTGAAATGCAGCATTTCCATATAAGGTATGCACTTCTCACCTCTGCAGGGGATTGGCTCTGCTTGAACCACCTGTGTGACATCACACATGAGCAGACATGTCACACATGAGCATTTGCACAAATAAGAAAATTAAGGTGTAATCCACCAGTTCAACCCATAGAACTACCGTAAACACATTTTTAGGCCAAATATTGCCAAATATTGCCAATTTACACAGATATGCACAATTATGTGAGAATAAACACAGCCATAGTGCTAGATAACATTTTAAACACATTCTAGGGAGTTTATCAGCTAAAAAAAAGTTAATTTTGGGTTTAGTCGCACTTTAAGTACAAAATAAATAAGATACTTTAGGACTTTTACTCCAGTAATATTCTTACAGGAGACTTTAAAGCTCCACTGACATGATCTTTTAACTTTTCAAAAAATGGCACAACATATATAAATATTAAGATAGACCTCTGACCGTTTTTGCTAAAATAATGTTCAATGAATGAAATTTCCTCTCAAAATATTTTAAATTTAGCGCCGTTTTTTAGACCGTAAATCCGGATTTTCCGGTCACGTGTCAGCAGAACCGATCTGACGTCACGTCCGATACTGAACTCTGCTCAAACCGTACATTGAATGGACAAAAATATAAACGCATCCGTCGAATTTAGCCAATTAAAACTACATTTTATTTGATTTGGCTTCAGTTCGTGGAGAAAAAGTTATTTTGAGTGATGCACAACGAACGGAAAGGTTTATATTCTCCGTGTTGCTTTTTTTTTTCAAGGGAGGTTTCACATTGAGCACCAGATGGCAGCAGAGCTATCGTGATAACTCTTACAGAAGCAACACGGAGAATATAAACCTTTCCGTTCGTTGTGCATCACTCAAAATAACTTTTTCTCCACGAACTGAAGCCAAATCAAATAAAATGTAGTTTTAATTGGCTAAATTCGACGGATGCGTTTATATTTTTGTCCATTCAATGTACGGTTTGAGCAGAGTTCAGTATCGGACGTGACGTCAGATCGGTTCTGCTGACACGTGACCGGAAAATCCGGATTTACGGTCTAAAAAACGGCGCTAAATTTAAAATATTTTGAGAGGAAATTTCATTCATTGAACATTATTTTAGCAAAAACGGTCAGAGGTCTATCTTAATATTTATATATGTTGTGCCATTTTTTGAAAAGTTAAAAGATCATGTCAGTGGAGCTTTAACTTTTACCAAAGTAATTTTATGATAAGGTACTTGTACTTTTACAAAAGTATTACTTTGAGGTACTTTATACAACACTAATTAACAATTTCTATGGGTATACAATGTTGCTTAAAAGCTAAACATCACACAAAGCCCACAGAGACTGGTTTCCATTGTGGTCCTGTGTATTCTATTCATCTGAGTTCTATCCTGATTACATACAGAAAATGCCCTTTCTGTTAACAAACTGTTCCCTGTTGAACAAACACTAACATTTCTAACCAAAATAAAATCAACATCAATTATGCGCAGACACATGCTCCAAACCTTTCAAAATGTATGCAAAGATGAAGTTGTATGAATGTTTGTGTTTTACAGATGGAACACACAGATGACTAGCAGCGAAGAGCAGCTTTTGAAAGGCAAGTCTGTTGGACATTCCTCACTGTGTCATTAGCAGGTTATTTTTGTTTCTCATTTAATGATTTTAACTTTTCTTCTAAAGACCTTGCCATCCACAAGATGACTTCAGTGCTCACTGAAGTACTTGTGGTGGTGAAGGATCTGTCCAGAGATGTGCAGTTCATCAAGAACCAAGTTGACAGGGCAAAATGACACAAGGTGGTATCCGGGGACCAGCCACCGCAACTTATACATTCCCTGTCCAGCTGCCAGTCACCAGTGAACAAGACTTCATGGGGTGGAGTCATTACTGATGGAAGAATCAGTTCGTCAAAAGATGGTAATTTATTTGATAGACTGAACTGCATTCATTTATTAAATGTAGACCATTTCAATGTGGTCTGGCTCATTTTTCCTCAAGGAAAAATATGCTAAGCTCTCTAGGCACTTGAGCACAAATTCTTATCTAAAAGTTCAAAATGTGCCACAGAACATCTGCTATTAATGAAATGTTTTGAAATTGTTCAAATACTGTATATCAGGGATGTCCAAAGTGTGGCCCGAGGGCCATTTGTGGCCCCTGAAACGATTTTGTGTGGCCCCTGACTTCAGATCAAGAATTATACTTTACAAATTTGTCCCCCTGGCACAGGTGTTTGATGTAGATGGAGAAATTCTATTTGTTATTTGGGCAAATTTATCACAAAGTAAAATCTTATAATTAAAAATATTGGGAACAATAACAATTATTTGTCTTTAAATAACAAAACTCTTAGCTTTTTCTAAATCTATCTAGTGACTTCTACTCAAAAGCTGATTTTGCTTCACTCCAATCTGCTTTAAATTATAGAATAATGTTCCTCATGTACAGCACTTTGTGTCAGCGGCCATTGTTTTAATGCACTTTATTAAAAAAAGTTGATTTGGGGTGCACCGTGTCTACATTTGGCTTTGATCTTTCTCTAAAATCACAGAGTTCTCTGAGTCAGCTTCAGGTGCTTGTAGTTAATCTTAAATATCTTCTAAATTGAACCAGGTGTTTCAATGCCTTAACATCACACAACAATTACAGTGGAGAAACTTGTCAGTTTGGTTTAAAAAAAAAAACTTAAAGTAATTTTTATTTATTTTTTTCTGTGCAGAGATATTCTTGTGCTATATTTTTTAAATGAATATATCCAAAGCTCCTCAGTTGAAAACACTAAAATGGTAGAAAAGATGTTTAAAAACCTCTTTCCTCAGAAGGACACAACACAACTGCATATTTGGTGAGCTTCCTCCCCTGCAAATTACTTTATAGACTGCTGGTGATTGAGAATACAGGTAGTCCCCGACTTACGAGCGAGTTCCGTTACAACGAGGTGCTCGTAAGATGAAAATTTGTAAGTTGAAACACGAAGCACAAGTTCTCGTAAGTCCGGAATTTCGCTCGTAAGTTGGAACGGTTTTGCTAGTGCGACTACAAACACTCGTTTTTCATCGAAAAACTGCTTACTAGTGCATAAAAATGATCGGAAACGTGTGTCCACATGTTTAGCTAACGAACTGTGGTGAAAAAACACAGAAAAACTCTGTATTTTTTGCGTTTTTTCCAAAAATTCGCCAGCTCGTAAGTCTGGAACCTCGTAAGTAAGAGCGCTCGTAAGTCGGGGACTACCTGTATAATTATGCTCTTAGTGTGCCATATAGTAAAAAATTCTTTTGAATTTCTAAAATGTATTGCATCTTGTCTTTCATGCCTCTTCTGTATGAAATGCAAAAAAAAAAGGATTAATTTTGAATAAAGAAAATGTGAAAGTGCAAGCTATAAGAAATAATCAAAGGACAATGTTCTTGGTGAGCTTAATAGGTGCATGGATATGTTGTCAAGATCGAGTCAAACTAGACATTTGCTTCTCTTTCCAGTTCAGTCTAATTGGATGCTGAGCATTTAATTTTAAAAAATCACACCCGTGTGAAGTGAGTGCTGCTCATCACTGTACCTCATCAAATGTCATCTCATTATGGCCAATGACATTTTGCATCCTCACACAATATTTGTTTATACAAACACTCAAATTTGTCATATTCAGTGGGAATGTGTGGGACAGTTTGTGCACACACCAAAAGCAGAACATGGGAGATAGCACCTCTCAAAAAAAAAAAGAGGGGAGGGGGGTATACAATTTTATCAAATATACACCATCTTCCTCACTCTTATTTTTTTTGTCTTTCAGCTGCTGCTCGGCAGTTTGACCCAAAGCTAACTGACAAGGACTACAGCGGAACTGTCAAGAAGTGGCTTCGTTATGCGCCAGACCGGGAGGGGGGCATCCCAAGGAACCAAAGTGATCCAACCCCAAGCCAAACGTGTCAAACCTAGTCTGAAAAAGCTAAGTCTGGTCCTCTGGACATACAAAAAACAAAGCAAAAAAAAAACTGTAGAAACGTTTCGTCTTTCGTCCGAAAGACTTCCTCAGTCTGAGCTGCTGTATTCAGCTCAGTCTGAGCTGCTGTATTCAGCTCAGTCTTATACCATACCATACCATTTTATTTATAAAGCACTTTAAACAGGAACAAGTCCACACAAAGTGCTGATATAAATAGCACCCTCCCACAGTGGATCAACCAGTTGGCTGATGACAGCCTGAAACCAGCTGCTCACATGAGCAAGGAGGACCATCAGCCTGACGATGGATCGTTAACACCCTGATGGTTGTTTGCTATTCACAGAGGGCTGAGTGATACTGGCAATAACAGCATTGTAAGTGGGGGACAGTTGAACCCAGAGGCCTCCACCTCCGTTTAATGATGGACGGTTTCTTTTCACAAAGATGACCTCCTTTACTCCTCTCTCAAACCATTGTTCCTCTCTATCAAGGATGTGAACATCTTCATCCCTGAAAGAGTGACCGCTGGCCTGGAGATGAGTGTAGACTGCAGAGTCCTGACCTGATGATGTTGATCTTCTGTGCTGGGCCATCCTTTTGGCCAGTGGCTGTTTAGTTTCCCCAATGTAAGACTGATCACAGCCCTCCTGACACTGAACAGCATACACAATATTACTCTGTTTGTGCCGGGGGACTGGATCTTTGGGATGAACCAGTCTTTGCCGTAATGTATTTTGGGGTTTAAAAGCCACTGGGTGGCTTGTATACCCCCCTCCCAGTGGCTTTTAAACCCCAAAATACATTACGGCAAAGACTGGTTCATCCCAAAGATCCAGTCCCCCGGCACAAACAGAGTAATATTGTGTACTGTATGCTGTTCAGTGTCAGGAGGGCTGTGATCAGTCTTATATCGGGGAAACTAAACAGCCACTGGCCAAAAGGATGGCCCAGCACAGAAGATCAACATCATCAGGTCAGGACTCTGCAGTTTACACTCATCTCCAGGCCAGCGGTCACTCTTTCAGGGATGAAGATGTTCACATCCTTGATAAAGAGGAACGATGGTTTGAGAGAGGAATAAAGGAGGCCATCTTTGTGAAAAGAAACCGTCCATCATTAAACGGAGGTGGAGGCCTCCGGGTTCAACTGTCCCCCACTTACAATGCTGTTATTGCTAGTATCACTCAGCCCTCTGTGAATAGCAAACAACCATCAGGGTGTTAACGATCCATCGTCAGGCTGATGGTCCTCCTTGCTCATGTGAGCAGCTGGTTTCAGGCTGTCATCAGCCAACTGGTTGATCCACTGTGGGAGGGTGCTATTTATAAGACTGAGCTGAATACAGCTTCTCAGACTGAGGAAGTCTTTCGGACGAAAGACGAAACGTTTCTACAGTTTTTTTTTGTGCTTTATTTTTTATTTTTTGAATGTCCAGAGGACCAGACTTAGCTTTTTTAGATTTTTCTACCTGGATTATTGAGCATGCATCAGGGTGTCAAACCTAGGTTACCCCAACACACGCTGTTTCCCTTGTTCTTCGAGTACAAGTCTTAACCTCATGGACGCTGTTATTACATGAACATTAGACTTTTCTGTCAGTTAAAAAGGAGTCAAATATGTTGACAAATACCTTCTTTACTGAGCTCCACGATTGCCTACAAAGTTAAGAGGATGGAGGATTTTGCGAGAGAGGAGCGCCTCTGACTCATTTGCTGAGCTTCAGAACAAAGTCCATCGCAGAGTGCCCAGTGAGAAATGCAACCCAGGCTGCCTTGAGCACCTTCTTCTGGCTTTTCCCTTTTCAGGGGTCACCACAGCGAGTCATCCTCCTCCACCTCACTCTGTCCTCTGCATCCTCTGTTCTCACTCCAACTACCTTCATGTCCTCTCTAACTGCATCCATACATCTCCTCTTCTTTTCCTCTTTGTGTGCGTGTGTGTGTGTGTGTGTGTGTGTGTGTGGGGGGGGTGTTAATAAAAAAATAAATTTAAAGTCATGGTCAGTTTTTTTATGTCTGATGTTTGCATTACCGTAGTAGTTCTGAAGATACAAACCACTGTGTATTTACTAGACTGCTTTTGGTCCAGCTTGTGATTTGTACATCATGATGTTGGTACATAAATCTAAATTAAAGACTAATGTTGATGTAGAAAACTGGGTGATGTTAAAATGTAAAGATGTTAGAAGCCAACTATTTGTATTGCAGATTTAAAACAAATGTAGTTATATAAAGTGCTTCACATATTAAAAATAAAAAATAAATGGAGGGTTAGGGTAAAAAAAAAACAACTACCGGTAACCATTGGTGTTTTACATGGTCTACCTACATGCAAACCTGTATTTTCAGGCAGAGTATATCATATTCCCAAATATGCATGAATTTGCATAAATGAAAAATCCTTAAATATCCGAATGACATCTGCAACGACGTGATACGCCAAAGATCTGCTGGAACTCTTGAGGGATCGCATATTTCCAGGTACTTCACAGATAAAAATCCATAAATATACGACTGACATCTTCATCGTGATACGTCAAAGATCTGCTGGATCTCTGAGAAATCGCATACTTCAGAGATACTTCACAGATAAAAATCCATAAATATACGACTGACATCTTCATCGTGATACGTCAAAGATCTGCTGGATCTCTGAGAAATCGCATACTTCAGAGATACTTCACAGATAAAAATCCATAAATATACGACTGACATCTTAAACGTGATACGTCAAAGATCTGCTGGATCTCTGAGAAATCGCATACTTCAGAGATACTTCACAGATAAAAATCCATAAATATACGACTGACATCTTCATCGTGATACGTCAAAGATCTGCTGGATCTCTGAGAAATCGCATACTTCAGATATACTTCACAGATAAAAATCCATAAATATACGACTGACATCTTCATCGTGATACGTCAAAGATCTGCTGGATCTCTGAGAAATCGCATACTTCAGATATACTTCACAGATAAAAATCCATAAATATACGACTGACATCTTCATCGTGATACGTCAAAGATCTGCTGGATCTCTGAGAAATCGCATACTTCAGATATACTTCACAGATAAAAATCCATAAATATACGACTGACATCTTAAACGTGATACGTCAAAGATCTGCTGGATCTCTGAGAAATCGCATACTTCACAGATACTTCACAGATAAAAATCCATAAATATACGACTGACATCTGTCACGTATACGTAAATATAAACAATCATACGTCATATATGCGGCAAGTATCCGAAGAGATGTAAGCAGTAATCCCGAGGGATAACAGAGCCACATATTTCTGGATCTGCAGCAGATAAAGTATCCGGATTTTGTGATTTTTTAAGGATCAATAAAGTTCGGATCTGTTCGTATCCGGGGATATCCGAAACTGGATTTTCCGAGGATGCGATACGGAAATTCCCGGAAATTGTCCGTATATGTGAAGGATGCGGAGATATACCACATCTGATACTCCCGTATATCTATGGTTTTTGTGCAGTGATAGATCCCTATATCTGATTTTTACAGCATTGATCCATCCCTTAATTGGTAATTGTAGCTGATCTAATCCATGATAGCTTACATACCAGGTGCATATAGGTAGGGCCTAATGTAAAATCCCAATCATAAGCCCACCTAAAACCACATAATTGCATGACACATTGAACCAGGGTGGCACCGACTGGAAGCCATCCAGCCTGCAACCTTCGATGTGGGGACCTGCTGATCCAACGTTGGTCTTCAACCTTCATCCAAGGGCCGCCTCCTCTGCTTCAATCGAGGGATCCCCTCTACATGCTGATTAAAAACCATTCTTGCTGATGAAATCAATAACCCCCATCGTTGTGGATTTACCGTTGTGGATTATAAGACTTTGTTTTCCAAGGGATCACAGACTCAGTTTTCCATGGGTTAACAGACTATGTTTTCCAAAGGATTGAAAGCTTACCGCAATGGGATTACCTACGAACAGTATGGAATTTCCAAAAACATTATGGGAGTATAATTTTGAACTTTTTTTTTATTTTTTTTTCCACTTGCTGGATTACATAGAGGTCAGAGACATTCGGTGGTATCCTTTCGTGTTGGAACTCATCTCCAAGGACAGGCGATGACTTCCAAAAAGGGGGACTGTAGTGATACACCTCATCTCTGATATTGTAGGCTTGACCTTCAAGTACACCTCTCTGCATCTCTTTGAAACTCTAAGTGTTACACCTTCTTGAAGCCCTCAAGGAGACGAGTGGACACTTATATTTTTTACAATTATTTTGAATTAATGGACACTAATTAATCAGATTGAACTTTCTCTTTAATGTGTGTTAATTCAGAATTGATCTACAGTATATTTTGTCATTTTAATGATGATCTGTTACTTTCATGAGTTTTGACCTTCTGCTGGTTTTATTTCTGCAAGAACAAGCAGGTTCTGAATCTGAACTTCCTTCTCTGTTTTGTCTGTAAAGTTAGCCATAATATTCTCTGTGCTCACAAGCAGGCCATCTGGCCGATTCTGTAAACAGTTTTCCTGTTGTCCGTCAGAGACAGTTCTGCCTATCAGATGAAATATCCATCTCTTATTTTGTTAAACCAACCAGTAGTCATTAAGGAGGTGGGGAAGACCCCGCCTCCCATATAAAGGGAGACTTCCGCTTTTCCCTTTAGTGCTTTGGAGAGAACTAACTCACAACTGGTTTCCTCCTCTGGGAAAGCTGGAGACGTTCCGGTCATTGTGTCAACTAGACCCACGTTTCAGCTGGAGTCACAGTAAAGCTTACTGTAACTCACTCACTCATCTTCTGGAAGAATTTGTTTTCTGAAGTTTTATTTTGAAAAATCAGTCTGTGCGCTTGACCGTTGTTTCCTGCCGAGGGAGGCGAGTTTCCTCGTATCGTGAATCAGCCACACACGCTGAAGTTTCCACTGGACGGCCGTTGGACAACCCATCCACGTGTGTGTCCAGACACTTCTCCACTCTTATCTCCAAGAGACGAACCGTCAACAGGTAACGAGTCGTGGTGTGCTTGAACGTGCGGGAGCCCAGCAGTCTGCTCGTGTGGGGAAAAAGGTGTCACCCAGTCTGGTTCAAAATAACCAACTTCAGTTAACTTAGCTTTCACTTATTTCTTCCTCCTATTTCTTATTTTTCATAAGCTTTTAATCTGTCAAGTAAATGTACCAACAGTTTAAGTTCCTAACTGTCTGTTTGTTTTAATTTGAATTCTTGTCAACGTAGTTATTAAATCAGAGCTAATATCGATACAAATGTTTAATGTAATTTTTGTGATAGTTTCAATAAAAGGTCTATTTTCTGGTAGACCAACATAAGTTGAAGTCTCTCGTGAAGTTACATTTTTCCTAATTACAGTAAAAGCAATTTAGTACCGGAAAAAGGAAGAACTCGCGAATTGGCGGCAAGTTTGTGCAGATAAACTCTGCTCAGATCTGCGCATCTAAAAATATAGGCAAGTCAGTAAACTGACAAATAACTCCTATATTCATTACAGTATGTATGTATGTGTGTATGTATGTATGTATGTATGTATGTATGTATGTATGTATGTATGTATGTATGTATGTATGTATGTATGTATGTATGTATGTATGTATGTATGTATGTATGTATGTATGTATGTATGTATGTCAAAGTCAACTTTATTGTCAGAACTGCAATATGTACAGGACATACACAGGATTGAAATTGCGTTTCTCTCAGTCCCTCGGTGCAACAGTAACCATCTAAACACTAAACACTAAAACATTTAATAAACATAAGCATAAAATAGTAAAAGTGTAACACTGTCCTGAGTTTTTTCATAGTAGTATAAAAGTATGAAAATTTACACCAACACTGAAACACCAAACACCCAATGAACATAAGCATAAAATGAAATAATAAAAGTGTAATACTGTCCTGAGTTTTTGCATAGTAGTATAAAAAGTATAAAAAGTATATCTATAAAATAAACTGAAGGTTCTAGCATTGACATTTGCAAAGAGTGGCACAGCAGCATATGAGTTAATGTACACAGTATATGTATGAGGTAGTTGATGTTGGTATAGAGGCAAAGTGGCATATGCAGTAAGGCACATAAGGCACATTTGGCATCCTTAGATAAGGCTAGTCAGAGAATACTGTATATGTATCAGCAGTAGTGTAGATATAAAAGTAGTGTAAATGTAAACAGTAGTAATAAATGTAAAACAGTAGTAATAAATGTAAACCGTGTTAATAAATGTAAACAGTGAATGTAAACAGTAGTAAGACTATAGGCAGTAATGTAATACAAACAGTGCAAATATGAGAATATGTATGTATGTATGTATGTATGTATGTATGTATGTATGTATGTATGTATGTATGTATGTATGTATGTATGTATGTATGTATGTATGTATGTATGTATGTATGTATGTATGTATGTATGTATGTATGTATGTATGTATGTATGTATGTATGTATGGATGGATGGATGAATGAATGGATGGATGGATGGATGGATGGATGAATGAATGAATGAATGCATGTATGTATGTATGTATGTATGGATGGGTGGATGGATGGATGGATGGATGGGTGGATACATAAAGTTTTCCAGCAGAGATTTTGTGAACTTACCTTGAATTTAATTTGCAAGCTGCCTCTGTCTCATGTCCAGTCTTCATACAGCAGACTGGTCGGCTCATATTTACTGCACGGACAAGCAGCAACTATAATTCAATTCAAAAAGACTCCATCACCAACCAGAAGAAAATCCAAACGGCAGGACAGAAACTGGTGCAACTTTCAAACCATCAGTACTTTTTCTTTCCTTTTGAAGAAGGATGATAGTTTTCCATTTAAAATTTTACAAAACACTGAAATTGCATAAATGTGTGTTGGTAAAGTTATTTTCTATATGGTAAAACACTATTTCTAAGTGTTTTAATAAAATTTGAAAGCTGTCATTACAGTAGACCAGTGTTAAATTTGATGGCTAATTTCCCCTCTTTGGGTCAATATAAAACCCCAAATACTAAAAACAATCTTTCATTTTTTCATCTTCAAATCAGACCAAATAATTTTGTCGGTTCAAGCAGATGATTCAGAATTTATTCTCGCTCTTGTCTCTCCTTAGTGACTCATAAAGCTTATCTCCTTCCAACACTGACAATACTGAGCTGTCAGGAGCAAAAACTGGGTTGAAGTGATGAATAAATCATACAGACTGACCTCTGACCTCCTGTCATGCCTCTGATCCAAGAACCAAAGCAGATTTTTGTATCACCGGTGCCCAGATTGGAACCTAATGGGATGTTTGTTTTCAGAGAGACTGGCATAGACGAGCAACTGCCTGTGTGTGTAAGTCCTGCAAAAATAAAATAAAAAAACAAAATGTAAAAAAAAAAGACAAATGTATTCAACATCAAAGACATGAATTAAATTGATTAAATGTGAATTTATCTTTAGACTCTTTATGTTTTCAGATGTGTCCTGTTAAAAAGTTGTATATAAACAATTCCTTCTGGCATCCATTTTAGCAAACATAAATCATTTCAGCCTAACCCTTTTACAACCAAATCTCATGGGTCATGGTCTCATAAAAACAAACACTAAACAAACATTATTCTATTCTTTTTATAAATGTGAACAGTGCATTTTATTTCAGACCAAAAACAAAACAACAACAAATAATCAAGCACTGGTAAATGTCACTAAATATAATTAATATAGAACTTTTAATGATTTATTTGTATAGTTTTTCTAGGTTAGAATAAAAAAAATTGTTATCCACACAGCCAATATTATACATACTGGCTCAAGAACAGTACACATTGAATAACTGTTTAAATATCTCTTAGTAAAGTGCATTGTTACTTTGTTGACGGGAGGTGGAAGGCATACTTCTTGTACCTTCTCAATCCCACCGGCACATCTTCAATGGAGGAAGCGGAGTTTAGGAACTTCAGGGTTGGTCTGTCCATAACCGAGTCTGAGGTTGCCAAGGTATTTAAAAAGCTCTGCAGAGGCAGGGCTCCAGGATTGGATAAGATTCTCCCTGATTTCCTTAAGGATCTGGACGTTGTGGGGCTGTCTTGGTTGACACACATTTGCAGCACCGCGTGGACATCGGGGGCAGTGCCATTGGATTGCCACAATGGGGTGGTGGTTCCTCTCTTCAAAAAGGGGGAGCAGGGGGTGTGCTCCAATTACAGGGGCATCACTCTCCTTAGCCTCCCTGGTAAGGTCCATTCAGGGGTACTGGATAAGTGAGTCCGGTCATTTGTTGAACCTCAGATCCAGGAAGAACAATGCAGGTTTTGTCCAGGCTGTGGAACACTGGACCAGCTCTTTACCCTCACTAGGGTCCTCGAGCGGTCATGGGAGTTTGCCCATCTAGTCTACATGCGTGTTGTGGAATTGGAGAAGGCATTAGACCATGTTCTTCAGGATACACTGTGCGGGGTGCTCCATGAGTATGGGATTGGGGGCCCATTGCTACAAACTATTTGTTCCCTATGCATGTGGTGGTTTGGTTTGCATTGCTGGTAGTAAGTCAGACCCCTTCAGGGTGGGAGTTGGATTTTGCCTGGGCTGCCCATTGTCACCAATTCTGTTCATAACTTTTATGGACAGTATTTCTCAGCAGGGGACAGAGGGATTCTGGTTTTGGTGGCCTCAGGATTCCTTCTCTTCTCTTTGCAGATGATTTGGTCCTGTTGGCGTCATTGTGCTGTGATCTTCAGCACTCACTGGAGCAGTTTGCAGCGAAGTGTGAAGTGGCTGGGATGAGAATCAGCACCTCCAAATTTGAGGCCAAGGTACTCAGTCAGAAAAGGGTGGATTGCTCTCTTTGGGTCAAGGGTGAGGTTCTGCCTCAAGTGGAGGGATTAAAGTATTTTTGAGTTTTTCTTCACAAGTGAGGCAAGAATGGAGCATGATATTGTCAGATTGGTGCATTGGTGCAGAATCTGCAGTATTGCTGACTCTGTACCAGTCTGTTGTGGTGAAGAGGGAGCTGAGCTGTAAGGCAAAGCTTTCTGTTTATAGGTTGGTATAAGTTCCTACCCTTACCTATGGTCACAAACACTGGGTAGTGTTTGAAAGAATGAGATTGTGGATACAGGTGGTTAAAATTAGTTTCCTCCACAGGGTAGCTGGACTCTCCCTTAGAGATAGGGTGAGGAGTTTGGTTATCTGGGAGAGACTCTCCAATGCTCTTCCAAATTGAAAGGAGCCAGTTAAGGTGGTATGGGCTCCATGGGCACATCCCTAGGGAATTATTTCAGGCATATCTGACTAGGAGAAGAACCTGGGGAAGACCCAGGACTTGTTGGAGAGACTACGTCTCTCAGTTGGCCTGGAAACACTTTGAGGTTCTCACTAGTGAGAACCTCCTCATTTTCTCCTTCATCTCGATTCCCCCAACCCACAATTAATTTTGCGGTTCCCACGGCCAAGACAACATAATCCTAATATCAATTGGGAACTTGAGCAAATTGAAAGGTGGAGTACAGCCTGTCTAAATAATTTTTCACGTGCTGCAGTTTCCTCTCATATAAGGAGAGACAGCTGTTGTGAGAATTTAGATATCTCCAAGATGAGTATCAAGATTTAGTGCCTGTCTTCAGTAAGAAAATTACTTTGTCTCTATCTCTTCACCGCCAGTAGGATTGCTCTATCAATCTCATTCTGGGCCAGCCTTACCTTCAGGCAGACTGTACAATATTTCTGGCCCAGAGAAGGAGGCTATGCAAAAATATATAGATCAATTGCTTGATTCAAGGATTATTCACCATTCTACCTCTCCAGTGAGCACAGGTTTCTTCTTCGTGGCTAAGAAGGATAAGACTCTTAGACCTTGTATATATTATCATGGACTTAACCAGATAACTGTGAAAAATAAATATCCACTACCACTTATTGACTCTATTCATGAGCAGCTTCAGTCAGCCTCCATATTTACAAAGCTGGATTTACGTAATGCATATCACCTAGTGAGTATAACGGAGGGCAATGAGTGGAAAATGGCATTTAGAACACCTCTGGGACACTTTGAGTATTTAGTTATCCCCTTTGGTTTGAATAACACCCCTGTCAAATTCCAAGTCCTTGTAAATGAAATCCTAAGAGATTGTATCAATGATTTTGTATCTATCTACCTGAACAATATTCTCATTTACATTTGTACTCCCAAAATATGAAACAACATACCTAGCAAGTGAGAACTGTTTTTCAACGCAATGAGAACCAGTTATTTGTCAAATGAGAGCAATATGAATTTCATGTAACCACTGTCTCTTTCCTAGGCTTTATTTTTGAGGGTGGTCAGCACAGAACATATCAGGAAAAGACCAAGGCAGTGTTGGAGTGGCCTGTTCCCGAGACTAGGAAGCAGCTTTAATGCTTCCTAGGTTTCACCAATTTGTACAGATGCTGCATAAGGAATTATAGCCGGATCGCCGCCCACCTCTTCCAGCTGACTTCTATCATAAGGACTTTCAAGTGGACCCCTGAGGCAGACACAGCTTTCGGTTAGCTGAAGTAGTTATTTTCTTCTACACCCATCTTCTGACATCTGGACCCCAAGAGACAGTTCATCCTGGAAGTGGATGCTTCAGACGCTGGCGTAGAATATTTCCTCACAAGTTTTCATTAGACAACAAGGTACACCCTTGTAATTTCTTTTCTTGATGGTTGCCACCAGCAGAGCAGAACTTTGATGTGGGAAATTGTGAACTTTTAGCCGTTAAACTAGCCTTGGAGGAGTGGAGACACTTGCTAGAGGTCAAAGAGACAACCTCTGTTATATGGACAGATAATAAGAACTTGACTTACCTTAGATATGCCAAGCGGCTAAATCCCAGACATCCCAGTGGCCTTTATTTTTCTCATTTTAATTACATTCTAACTTTCAGACCTGGATCAAAAAATGTTAAAACAGACACCCTGTCCCTTCAGTTCTCTCATCCAGATGTTCCTGAGGTTGAGGAGAGCATTTTTTTTATTGTGTTGTCAGGACTCTTACTTGGTTCATTGAGAAGGAGATACGTTATGCCAAAGGATGGAACCTGACCCATGCACCAGATCTGCTGGAACCCTTTATGTATCCTCCACAGTCAGGTCTATCGTAACTTGGCTTTACAGAAACAAACATCTGTGTCATCCTGGGATTTCCCATTTTTCATCCTTGGATAGGAGACAATTTTGGTGGTCATCCATGAACAAGGACATAATGGAGATTGTTGCAGCCTATGCCAGGAACAAGCCTGGGAATCAACCTTTTGCTGTGCTTCTACAGCCATTATCTACCCTTAGTCACCAATGGTCACACATTGCTGTGTACTTTGTTACTGGACTGTCTCCCTTTGAGTGTAACACGATAAATCTTGCCATTATTAATAGGTTTTCTGAAGTGGCTCATTTCATGCCTCTGCCCAAGCTTCCCTTGGCCCTTGAGACAGCCCAACTTTTGGTTCAGAATGTCTTTAAAGGACAACACCCACCGTGACAGTAACAATTCACCATATTGGAGAATTACTGTAGTATTTTATGAATTTTATTTTCATTTTTGCATTTGGGCCAGGCGAGGGTTAAAAAAAAAAAAAAAAAAAACATTCCCGAATGAATCCGGAAACCTGGCCGAAGAGTCCCGAAGGGTCATGTGACTTTTGTGACATCTCCACCCAGAAAGCAGAAAGGTAGGAGTGCGTTTCCATGGAGGTTTATGAGAGAGAGTAGGAGAAAACTGCATATTTCCTGCATATTTCCTGGTGCATTTGTGTGTACTGTATATGGACCAGCGCTCTGATTTTATTTATTATTTATTTTATAACACCGCTGCGGACCTGTTGTTGCTCTCATCTGCCCAAAGGAGCGAGCTGCGAGCCGCGCGCGTCCCTGGCTCCTCGTTCCTCGTTCCTTTGAAGTTCCTCGTGCCGGTGTAATTTGCTCCCTCGAGTGTATGCATTTGCTCTCCTCAGCCTTGTTGCAAGGAGCACGGGTCGGGAAGCACGCGGGGAGCTCGCACGCAGAGCTCAGCTGCGCGGCTGGCTCTGACTGCCTTTCTGGTCACGGGGGGAGAGAATAAAAAGTCGATGCGGAAATGAATGAATTTGTCTCGATCAAACGAATTAAACTAGTATGTCTAAGTGGATGCTCGCTCAGAATATGATGACATGAGTGAGCGACAGCAGGATTAATCAACTGCAGGCAGCTTTAGGGAATATTTAAAAATGCTTCCTTTTTCTTTTCTTCGCTCGCCTGTAACTCCAAGGCGTCACTTTGGTGACGTGAATGCCCTTGTGAATGCCCATATATGGAGAGGAGCAGATTTTCCCGGAGCTGCATGCTAAAATCTGCTATAAATCATGAAATAACACATTTACCGTTATTTCTCCACAATATAAGTAATCGCTCCTGTATTTTTTTTAAATAAACTAATAAATATTAATGGCAATGCAATTTGAAAATATGGTGGGTGTTGGACTTTAAGATCCAAGGCATAACCTCCAATGTGATTTCAAACCGAGGATGACAATTCGTTTCTCAAGTTTGGCGCAATGTTTGTAAGTCTTTGGGAGCCTCTTCAAGTTTAACTTCTGGTTATCACCCACAGTTGCAAAGGTAAACAGAATGCTGCAACCAGGAGTTGGAGACCACCCTAAGATATGTTACTGAGAGTACCTCGTTGGCTTGAAGCCAACACCTGGTATTGGTTGAATATCCCCACAACTCTCACATGACATCGGCCATAGGTATGTCCCCATTTGAGGCCTACCTACGTTATGCACCACCTTCATTCCCAAGCGACAAGACAGACATAGCCATGCCTTCTGTCCTACACCCTTTCCGGCATTGCCAGAGGGTCTGGCGACAAGCCAGGGCAGCCCTACAGCATCCGGCGGCCCAAAATAAGAGGTTTGCCGACTGACATCATTCCTCTGCACCATCCTACATGTGCAACCATGCAACAAGTCTGGCTGGCCACCAGAAACATCCACCTAAAGAACACCCCCAGAAAGGTGGTGTCCCATTTCATCGGTCCCTTCCCCATTGTGAAAATCATCAAGCATAGGCTAATTAGACTTCAGTCACCTTCTTCGATTAGAGTCCACCTTACATTCCATGTGTTCCAGGTAAAACATTTTTCACAAAGTCCTTTGTGCCCTATGGTTGACCTCCCTCCTCCCACCCGATAAATCAACAATCACCCAGCATTCATGATGTGACATATCCTGGATGTGAGATGTCAGGGTTGTGGATTTCAGTACCTCGTGGACTGGTAGGGTTATGGCCTGGAGGAACATTCCTGGATTCTGTGCTCCTTCATTCTTGACCTCAGCCTCATTACCAGCTTATTTAAGGCACACCCTGTAAAACATCTCAGGTCGCCAGGAGGCGACTCTTGAGAGGGGGGTACTGTGAGAGTACAGCCTTTCTGCAGCCCAGACCCAACCTGGCCGCCAGTCACTCGCACCTGTAGGCCATCCCATTGACAAGGATCCGCCACAATATAAGGCTGCAGATGAGCTCTAATCTCCACTGGAGCATTAATTAGTCAATCATGTTAGTTATTGCTACTTGCCCTTTAGTGTATTTGTGAAAGTGATTACAAATATCTATAATTTATTGTGCCCTAGCTTGCCTGTGTCTTCAAGTGCCTCAGAGTGCTGGCCTTCCTGGATCCCAATACCTCCTTGTGTATGGTCTTCCATCCACTGGCCTTGTTGACCCAGGGACTAACCCTACAACCAAAAACTGTGAATACAGTGACAGCCAGTAATTCCCAGTCCAAACAACAAACAGCTCAATGATTTTATGACAAGATAAACCACAGGTATCTCAGACTGGAGCGGGAGCAAGGCTGGAGCGGAAAGCCAACAACCATCCGAACAATGTCACTCCTTCAGCCTCCCTCGCTCGTCCAGCAGGTGGAGCTTGGTCCTTTTAAACTGCCTAAAGCCAATAAGCTGTCCAGAGAGACAGCAAATTCATTAATTAGACACACTTTGAAATAAATAACACAGGGACACATCACACCTCCACCCCTAATAGAATAGAATATATCTTTATTGGCATATTTGCACCAAGGTACAAAGTGTTGCAATTGGCGCACGCACCATCCTAAGAGAGACGTACGCACGGAAGCCGCAGCAGTATAAAACTACGCCGCCAACAATCAGATATGGAAAAAGTAACATACAATCGGGTAATCATGATATTCAAAAAAGAATCTATCACATTTTGTCTTAGGACACTTTATGATAAAGTCCAAAAAACTCTACCAGCTTTAGCATGAATAGAGACAAGACATGTTGCATTTGATGACAAGCAGGGAGATTTAGTCCGTGAGTAATCATTTCAGATAAGCACGGTCTGCAGATGTCTCAGCTCGGCTCCATCCGAATGCACACACAGAGACCTCTGGGTTCTCAACAGCTTTCGACTCCAGGAGAAGCTTTGCAGACAGCCTTCTTTTTCAAGGTTGCTCAGAGTCCCGATTAGATTAGTCGCTTTATTTATTTTCAGGTCAGGCCACAATGTACTTTTGATTGCAGCCTTCCAAGTCCAGGTGCTGTTCAGGTCCAAATCGCCGAATCATGTGAGGTTCCGAACTACAAATCCCCATCTGTGCCCTGATTGAGCCCGGACGGCTGTAAACGAGTCCCAAAACGCACCGCAGGTCCGCGGCTGTCCACCGCTGCTCCCATCGTGCGATTCAGCTCGTACAACAACTGGGACGTTGAGGTCATAGCCCGGATCAAAGAATCTTGCTGAGCAGGAATCCACAAATCTTCCACGTCTTCGACAGAAAGAACGGTCAGACACATTGGCTTCCACTCGCTCCACGAGTCCATAACGTATCCCACCGCATGCGTGTCGAAGGGGCAAGCCGGCTCTCCTGGTCCGGTGCGCTTCGTGGAAAAAAAAATATCAATAGAGGAAACAGCCCACGTAATTAAATCCATTCCAAATTGGTTCGAGGGAGCGCTGAAGAGTTACAGACGAGACAAAATGCAAAAGCAGGGAGGAGGAATACTTAGGGAGGAGAGGAGCAAAAAGAGATGCGACCTGCTTTGCCGAGAGCTAGTTTATTGAAGACTAAATGCTGAGTGGTGGAGTTACACAACAATCATCAGCAGCATAACAGGACAATGTGTCAACCAGAATGTTTTAATTACCTATTAATGTGTATTTTTTTTAACTCCATGTGAGTATTTAAGTTGACCCTGCAACATGGCCTCAGACAGACTGTCAATATCAGGTTCAGCACTGGACAGCTCCGCTGCAGAACTCACCTCGACCCGTGGAGACCAAAGCCTGGGGGTGTGTGGTTGACCCAGCGGAGGACAGGGTTAAAGCAACAGACAGGTTCTTATCCCATTCGTGGTATCCTTTCAGCCTGTTAGGGTGGCATGGGTGGTTTTGGCGCATGCATTTTTTGTTGTTGTTTTTTTTGCCTTGGTGTGCATAATTGTGCAGACAGGAAACGCACTAGGAATTTTATCCTGACGCTCATCTGATTTCTCAGAATTCACCGGGGCTAAAGTAACTTCTGCATTAACCAAGATTTTGCCCCCGGCCAAATCATTCCCTAAGTAAAAGTCAATGCCTTTACTTGGAAAGTAGGACATGCTGCCACCACAAAGATTCCAGACACAAAGTTCAATTTCAGCTTAATATGATGCAGAGGGTTGTTAGTAAAATTATTTCCAAAGCCTTGCACCCATTCATACGTTTAAAAGACACTTCATCAGACAAAGGCAAGACACTGTTTCAAATAATGGATCTGGAAGCTGCTTTGTCTCTCAAAACAGTAACCGGCACTTTCACTCCACCTGCTACAGAGACCTCGCCCTTCATAAGAAATGGCAAGTAAACCTCTAAATCTGTTTTTCCAGCATTGCAGGTGATGGTGCAAAAAGTGTTTTCATCAACATGACAGCTTGAATGTAGAACCACTAGACTGAGGAACAGCTTCTACCCTGAGGCTGTTAGACTCATGAATAAATAAAAATAAAATAAAAAAATAAACACTGCAAAATATCACATCATACTGATGCTGATCTGTTTTCTTGTTGCTGTATTCATCTGTGACCATCTGCTCATACAGACTCATGTTCGTGCTGCTGTTTATTCCCACTATATTAAGCTTAGTGTATTACTAGTTGATGCTTTTCTTAGTTAGTTCTAGATGTTATTACTGTTTTTCTCTTTCATTTGTTGTTGGATGTAACTGGGACCTCGTGTACATAATCTCGTTTTCATCTCATGGACCACATGCGGTGCAAATGACAATAAAGACTCTCTGACTCTGACTCTTTAGAGGATGCACTTTTTGTTAGTAAGCAGAAAACAGTTGGGCCGAATGTGACCAAGTTTTTTGCAATAAGCACAAGTGGGCTTGATCTTCCAGACCACGCTCCATCTTCATGTCAGACCCTGCAAAGTGTACAGCAGTGGAGCTGCTCTGCTTCACCTGAGGCCACTTCTCAAAAATAGCTTTATGAGTCAACACATACTAATCTGCAAGTACAGCAGCCTTAGAAACTTCACTTACTTTTGGCTCATTAATATAAGTTGTAATCTACAGTATTTAGGTACACAACTTTTAAACTTCTTCATTAGGATCAGATCAGACAATTGATCAAAACTTTTTATGTGTTGTGCCAAACATCAATGATCAAAAAGGACCTACAAAGTACTGTACAGTACTTTGTATGAGCAAATTCAACTTAGCTCTGACCAGTTTTGTTCAGATGGCAAAACATTTGCATATAAACCTCTGAGCACAGCTGCTTTCACGTTATCATAATTCAGACTAAGATCTGGTGAGAGTGAAGCATAGGTCTCCTGAGCTTTGCCTGTGAACACACTGCAATAATAAAGGCCACACCTGATTAGGCCATTTTAATGTTTCAGCCACCATTTTAAACAGGACAAAATATTTGTCGACATCCTTGTTAGAAATAGGTGGCATCAGATGAATGCATTTGGACACATCAAACTCAGAAGAACCTGACAGAGCAGGTGAACCACTGAGCTCAAGCTCTTTTAGTCAAACTTCTCTTTGAGTTTCAACCGCCAGTTTGTGGATTTCAAACTCATGATCCAACTCTTTTTCTCTAAGAACCAAGCGTCAGAGTTACCAAATTGTACCAAACAACTCAGACTGTGGTCCTAAGCAAGTGTAATAAATTTGCACATAAAAGCTATAAAAGTTATGAGATGTAAACATTGTGCATTTTTATTATCTTCTAGACTTTGGGAATTATAAAATTTAAAACACCTACTCAGAGCAAACTGTACTTAGGTTATCAGTTTGATGTGCATATGTGTTAAAATACATAAGATGTGATCATATTTACTTGACGCTAACTACCGGTAGCTAGGTTACACATGAATAAACATAACTTGGTAATTTAAAAACAAATTAAATTTTCAACTCAAATCAAAAATTTCAGAGCTAGTAATTTAGATGATAACTAGGCTGGTTGGGTTTGCATCACTGGAGATGAAGATCTTTTTTAAGCCTTTGCACATTTTGCATTAATGCTACATTTTCAAAATAGATTCAACCATAGTAAAAGGTCCAGCACACTTAAACAATTAAGAGGCAACCATGCACTCATTGATGGAACTAAAGGAGGTGCTATTTGACAGATCAGGGTTGCCAGGCCTCAGACTGATGATGTCTTTCGGATGAAAGACAAAATATTTCTTCCAAAAAGAAACTGTCTAGATGGCATGATTTAACCCTTATTGGTGATTAAAACTCTAGAGCTTTCCAGATACTGATTGTAATTGGAGCGCCATTAACAGACTGGTCCAGGCCAATTTCTAGTATTTAATGGCAGTTTCATACTTTATTTTTCCTTAGAAAATCTTCTGAAATTCTCTGACAATTAAGGCTCTACGAGTGATTTTGTATTAAAATTACTTTGAAATTATTTGGACCATACCCATTTTACTTGTTTACATTTACCTTTTAGGTTTAAGTTATAGGACAAGTTCTAAGGCTATGTGATAAATTTCATAAATATCTAAACAGCTATTTTAGAGTGACAGCTTTTTTCAAGTTATAGTGCCCCATTAAAGTAGAGTGCTGAATGAATGTGTGTGTGGAGGTAAATGAGGCCACAGATTGTGCTGTACAGTACAGTACTTTTAGTATCTTGATCAGATAGAAAGGTGTTATACATGTAAAAGTACAGTCCATTTATCATTTACCTTTTTTTTGTAACCTCCTATCATTATCTTTAAATGTTATTTTATGTCTAGAAACAACACCATGTGGGGGGGAAAAAACTATAAATTCAATTAAATTCAATTTATTCATATAGCACCAAGTCACAGCAGAAGTTATCTCAGGGCACTGAACAGAAACACTCATATTCATTTTAAATGTCAATTAGAAGTTTTCTGTCTAAGGAAGGATGGAAGCCATTCTAGACTTTTAAATGTCTGCAAATGCTAAGAGACAATACACGGTCATTAGTGTAGATTGTGTGAGGAATTTGTTAAAGCAACAGGAAGAAAAACACCTGAATCAAAAGGACAAAAGTAAACCAGAGTGAAGAGGTCATGGCCTCCTGACCTCTCTTTGAACTCAACAGGAAGCTTAAAGTGAATTTGCAACTCAGCTGAAAAAGCCTTTCAAGCCTTAATTCCATTCTGTTTGTTGGTTTAATAACGGCTGAAATTTGATCAAAGTCATGACGGATTTTCTGAAAACTAAATAGTAAGTGTGGGAATCAAAAATGATTAGCCAGTATAATGATCAACTCCTTTTGCTGGAACTTAAAAAAATTAAATTCTTAAATCATGAGTTTTCAAAGCACTTCACTGGTTGGACTCTGATTTAAAATTGAGATTTTTGAGGAAATTGTACATTGGGTCTAAATCTGAAATGCAACATTTAAGAATGCCTTGTACAAGAAAAACAATAAACCTATAAAATACGGTTGACATTAAAGTCTTTCATAAAAAAATAATTAAAAAAAACAATATGCAATGAAGACAGTGATGGTTCGGCCAAACTGTTTCTAACAGCTTGTTCACTTCTGCAGTAGAAACTTTTTGCTTTGATCTGTTACAAGAAAAGAAAAGGGAAAAAAATATTTAAAGCAAAATAATACCATATGAACCATCAAGTGTACACACTAAAGTACACTCTTGAAATGTTGATAGATATTATTTTTTTAGCCCATACAGCCCATTGATCTCATGAAATGATTATGTAAAAAGGCTTTATATTTTCATTCGACACATCTTACTACATACCATAATAATAATAACTGAACTTTTTGCATTCATGCATGGCTTCTGGTAAAATAAAATGTTTAGAGACCATGGACCAGATTCTCTTAGCTGGGGAAATTACCACGAGGCTGCCAAATTACCAAAAAGTGCAGATTGAATTGATCTTCTTGGCAGGTGACCTTTAACAATAATCTATAAAAACAAAGCAGTTATCTTAATCCAGTAAGAATTATTGCAATCTGCTAGAAGCGCAGTGGTCAAGGAGAAGCAGTGATTCAAGAACAACACAGGTGCTGCCTTAAGCCAACTAGACTGAGCTAAAGTCAGACTTTTAGGTCTCAAGAAGAATATTTTGTATGATTTCCTTATACTGAATTCACAACAGAGCTATTGATGCTCAAAATAGCCCACACATTTACAATTTCTATAATGGAAATGGTTTGCTGCCATCCCTGTAAAATTAAAATACAATAGTATCACATTTTTATGCAACACAGCGCTTAATCAATGTTTTTTACATTAAACAAATTGTTTCCAGGCTTTTATAATTACCACAGTTTTTTATTTAAACAATGGTATCAGAATCAAAATCAGAGAGTCAGAGTCAGAGAATCTTTGTTGTCATTTGCACCACATGTGAACATGTGATGAAACGAGATTATGTACACAGGGTCCCAGTTACACCCAACAATAAAATGTAAGAGAAAGACAATAATAACATCTAAGATATGAACTACGGGAAAAAAAATCAGAATAACAATGCTTTTATTATCCTTGCAAAGTGAAGTACAATGAAATTATGCTGGTGAAGATTCGCAGTCATCCAGGACATGATAAAATAAAAAAACATTCAATGCTGAAACAACTGGACTTTATTTGTAACAGAAGACGTTTCGCTCTTACATACCTATCTTATCTCAGCCTTTAAAACCTGAACCCCACTCTCTGCTCTTTAAATTGAGAAAGCTCCAAGCAAAACATATTCTATTACAAATAAAGTCCAGTTGTTTCTGTATTGAACGTTTTTTTGATTTTACAATGAAATTACTTTCCATACAGCTGTCCTAAAGATAGGCAGACGTGTACAGGGGGCTGCAGCTTCTAAGATGCGCTGCCCCTGTTGCTTAGATAAGAAAAGGGGAAGAAACATAAGGAGAGACCCTGATGCATGCTCAATCCAGGTAGACAAATCTAAAAAAGCTAAGTCGGGTCCTCTGGACATTCAAAAAACCAAACAAATCTAAGCAAAAAAAAAAAAAAAAACTGTAGAAACGTTTCATCTTTTGTCCGAAAGACTTCCTCGGTCTGAGATCATGAAGAGAGAGGTAAAAAAAAAAAATCTCTCACACCGTGTTCTAGACAGGGCACGGTTTGAGGCATCAAAAAAATATACCATAGCAAAGCAACATAAATAGACATAATATATATATGTGTGTGGAGTGGGTAAGGGGTGGGGGGTCCCAGCATGGCCACCAGGTGAGTGACACAGCCCTTGGCGCCTTTGCATCTCCTAGGTTGCTGCGCCAGAGGGGTTGAGGGAGGCCAATGGAGGCAGTGAGTTGAAGGAAGGTCGTAGCACAGCACAGTCCAGAGGCCCCCTGCCATAGTCCTAATAAGAGGTGTTTGTTTATCAGCCAGCTCCGTTGAGCTCTGTCACAGGTCCACGACCTTGAGGAAGGGAGGTGGTGGGGAGGGGACCAGAGCATCTTTGTTTCTATAACATCCAAAGAGAATATGGCATAGTCCACCTTCGAAGGCCAGGTCCAGATTCAGATATCAGCATTGTTTTGGGTCAGGACAGACAGGAGGTGGAACACCGGGAGAGCTGGTGCAGGAAGAACAGCCCTCACATCAATGTGAAGAAGCCGAAGGAGATGATCATGGACTTCAGATGAAACAAACAACCCCACCCCTGAATATAGGAGGATCTGTGGAAGAAGTGGTCTCCACAGTACTTGGGTGTACACCTGAATGGCAACCTCAGCTGGGTCAAAAGCACTACCAGCCTGATCAAGAAAACACATCAGAGACTCTACTTCCTCAGGCAACTGGAGCGAGCTGGTCTAGGAAGCTCAGTCCTCACCTCCTTCTAGGTGTGCAGTGTGCTCCAGCATCCACATGTGGCATGGAGGCTGCACAGCTGCAGAAAGAAAAGCTTTGCAGACAGTGGTGAAGGCTGCACAGAAGTCTGTTGGAGTCAGTCTCTCTACCATCACAGACATTTACACCTCTAGACACGGGAAGAGAGCCACCTGCATCATGAAGGACCCCACCACCAACCAGCACACACACTTTTTGCCCAGCTCCCCTCAGGAAGGAGGTTAAGAAGCATTAAGTGTAGAACCACTAAACTGAGGAACAACTTAGAGCCTGAAGCTGTTATACTTATGAATCCCTAATCAGAATTATCACTGTGTAGGCCTTGTCGATATGGACCAAAATGAATATCTGGATATTTTAAGATAAATTGTGATATACATATTTATCTCAATATATTTTTCTTTCCACAAAGTAATAACAAAAATGTATTTCTGAGTCAAAGCTTTGTCCCAGTTGTCACACAAGCACATAAACAATAAACAGCTGTAACTGTACTAAATAAATGTTTAACAAGTAAACTATTTACATAAATTTAATTGTTTATGTTTTAGACCTTTATTTACATGTATTAAATAATGATCCTATTCAGCGGTGCCACCTTCACGACGTTAGTAAGCATGGGTGAACTGCAGCTGCAGGTCCAACAGATTTCAGCCTCCTTCCCTGAAACAAGCCACAGTATAAAACTCATTTAGCCATGCTGTGCCTTATAAGAAAAGTGAGAGGTGGCACCGCAACATTAATAAAGCAGCAGCTTATCATATCGCTAAAGACATGATCTCAGTCTCAGCTGTGGAACAAGACAGCTAAAGTGTTAGCAGTCTTGTTAGCCGCTAATGACCGTGTTTTTAGCAATATGATAACTTAAGACACTGCTTTATTAACAACAACTAGAATAATAAAATAAAATAAAAACATTTTGATGTTTGTTTCTCAGCCTGCGGTGTGTGAAGCTGCAGGGTTTGGTTTTTGACTAAATCTGTGCTCATGTTCAGAGTTATTCTGGTCAGTGACCTTTGAACCTCCGGGCTAAGTGGCTTCTAATCTGCACATCCGAAGTTTAAAGGGTGTGCATTTGAGTTGAGGATAAGTAAAGTCCTTCACTGATCACCTTTACCAGTTTACAGCTCTGGTGTGCATCCAGAGCTCGGGTTGATCAGAACCACTCAGGCGGATTCATGCACAACAACATCAAACAACCATTCAGATTTAAAATGTTAAAAACAAGTTTGTTCATTTTAATTTTGTGTCACTAAGAGACAAGTGAATTAAATGTTTCATGGTCACTGTTTGTAATCAAAGAACAGGAATTTTTTTCAGAATTTTTTCATTGAGCTCTAATCAAATACACTGTTCGGACATAAGCAAAGCACAAAAACAACTTAAAAAAATACTTACTCAAACGTTAAATATCACAAATGCAAGGATATCACTTTAATTTAGAGAAAATTATGTAATAATGCTTTAAAAATATGATATTTATGGGTTAGTAAACATTTTATAAAGAGTTATAAATCATTTATAAGACAGGTATATACTTTATAAATACAATCCAGTTTGGCAAGATCACGTGTTGTACTTTTGTCATCGTACTTTTATTGTCGTACTTTTGTTGTCGTACTTTTGTAGTCGTACTTTTGTTGTCTTACTTTTGGTGTCTTACTTCTGTTGTCGTACTTTTGTTGTACTTTTGTTGTTGTACTTTTGCTGTTGTACTTCTTTTCACTCAGCTGTAATCCACTGCTATTTGCTCAACTTGTGTTTTTATTTTTATTTTTTAAGTGTCATTGTATTATTTGCCACAACAAATTTATCTACACATTCTCATGGTTTTCACATGCAATGAAATTACTGACAAACCTTTGATTTATAAAACCTGACAAAGACACAAATCATGTCTAATAGTGAGCCTGCTTTGACGTAAGAAGTGTTTAATAACTGATCTATAAATAATTGTTAATGTGTTAGAAATCATTCATTAATACTTTATAAAGGGACCTATTATAGTGGTGTGATCAGATTACATTTTTTAGATAATTTACGTTAATATTTGTCATCATTTTGTTCTTCAGACGAGCATGATTTAAGTATTAAACACAACTAGTGGCTAAACTACGGATCACTCCCATAAATGAAAATTAGTGTGACAACCGAACACTGAAGGTATTAAACCCGTGTTCTGTTCCTGACGGTTGTGTAATAGGACATGTTTATTAGAATACATTAACTATTTTAACATGTTTTCAACATTCTTTGCAGATCTACTGCACTGTGTTAAATGTACTGCTCTACAGCACTGACATATTCATCTTTAGCAGTGAAAAGTTAAATATAATTACTTTTCCACCCTTTGTTGGACTTTATGTTTGTGGATTCGTTCAGATTAAAAATCAATGAGCTACTTTATATATATACTATATATTATACTTTATATTGTAGGAAGGTGCTATACAAATAAAGTTTATTATTATTATTATTATTACTTTAAAAAATTTATTGCTAAGTAACTTTGCCATTTTATGTGATATTTTAGGAATTCATTTTATATTTTTACAATAAAAGTTTAAAAACTTTTAAAGATCTACATTCAAAATTCAACAGTTTTTAAATATTGCTATATTTTAAATTTATGTTGCAGTCTAGTCTTGAAACACACACTGACTGCTTCGACCAGAGAAGTCATCCAAACTAACGAGCAGAGAAACGTTTGGTCCTACAAACTATTAAATTACTGTTCTTCATGCACTTTGCTTCAAACTGTAAAACTACGAGCCAAACTGGCCTTAGACATGATGCATGTTGAATAATGACTTCTATCATGTTGTTTTAAACCATTTTCTTTATCTGCTGAACTTTACTTACAAAAAACAAGTTTCTTTAGGTTAAAAGAATAATCTGAGATTTTGTTTGTTTCTGTGTGTAAAGACGGACTTTATGAATTGAAACAATTGTATTATGAATTTTCTAAAAGGTCTGAAGGTTTATCTTCTCGCTGTGCTCTGAGAGCTGCTCGTCTGCTTCAGTTTTTCTGCTTAGCAGAAGAAAACAAGAAAAACAACAAAATACATTTATGGTTTGCTCATGTAAAACATCATTTAAACATGTTTTTCTTTTCAAGAAAAAAACATTCCAGGTGTTGTAACTCAGCTGAAACAACAAATGTAGATGTTCAACCTCATTAGAAGTTTACAGAGCTGAGAAATATTCCCTAAAGATGAATTTAGGTCACAATCTTTTTTTTTCAGTGAAAAAATAAAGTTTTATTATTTTTACATTCTGCATCTATATGGTTAAAATCGCCTGTAATTAAATATACTGTATATATTTTTACATTTAATAGCAATAAAGCTGATTTAATTTACAATAAATATAAACAAATAAATAAATAAATGAGCTATTTATTTGTGCTTCTCAAAAACAGACAATTACCATTTAATAAAAACTGGTTAAAATATAGCACACCTTTACTGATACTAAATTAAGCATGTTTTAATAATTTATTTAACTTTAATCAAGTGTTGAAGAAAATTGATGAGAAACCAAAGAAATAGCACCATTGCACCACTGAATCAACCCAATGTGCTCAGTTTTTATGGTTTTATAATTTATTTATTTGTTTGCTTCACGTCAAGCTGATTTTAAAATGTTGAATAATGTGGACCCACCTGTATTTTGTCCACGTTAGAAAAACAAGCACCAGCAGAAAATCTACCAGAGAATAAACAAATGGCATGTGCACACTGAAACGTCTCACTCAAGAGAACTTTTGGAAAGATTTACAAACAGCTATAAACACTGACTTTGATTTGTACATGTAGTTGTATTTTTGAAAAATGTAACTAGGATTTACAACTAATTTTGATATGTTGTAATGTTTTATTTTGTGCCTAATTGAGATACATGATAATGATTAAGTATGATTATATGAACGTTATGAGCTGTATTTATGAGTAGAAATGCTTCGACACAGGGATTAATGTTGGCTGACGTCCTGCAGTAATATGTATGTAATACATCATATGTTGCACTGATCTGTTAAAATGCTCTCATTGTAATGTCCCTGATAAATCAATACATTTAAAACAGCAAACAGCAAAACAAAACTTTATGTGACTGTTTATGCTTTTAGAAAAATTACCAATTGGGTTTTTAAAGGCTGAACAGCTGCAGGAGAAACTTTTTTTTAAAACTTATTGAAAATAACACAAATCCACAAATTGTGACGTGCACATGATGTGCACAACCGTCCTCTATTTTTTCTACTTTTCCAAACAAGAGAGAAGTTTATAATGTTTCTTGTCTTTTTGGCGTAAAACAGAAAACAGGTTAATAATAATTTTCAGGCCACTTTTTGTTTATTCTCATTCCCAGTCAGACAGAACAGCTTCTGTCACATTGTGTAATCTGTGATTGTTTAGTTGATGAAGGATGTTAACAACCAAATGGGATGTCACGCCTTTTAAAGACGAGATAACTGCCCTGAAGGCTCCAAAAGCCAGGAGGACAAAAGAAGACTGGTACGTAAGCAGTCATGCTGTGCAACTATAAACCAGTGGTCCTCAAACTGGGATCCTCGGACCCCCGGGGGTCCACAAAAACAAATACAAATAAAGGATTTTAAAAATTACTCACAAGTACAGTACAAAGTATGTAGCTGTTGAACAACCTGTTCAAATACACCAGAATACAAGAGATCACATCTATATTATTCAAAATGGTCTGG